>SNQJ01S0051671.1:40195-75790 GCA_010110895.2 Picea sitchensis
AGTTTCTTAAAACAAAACTACAATTTAATATTTCAAAGTAATTATCTTGAGTCAATGTCATCTTCAAATTTATCAAATATATACAAACAACACAAGGAGTAGGGAATTCAATATGTCTTCATAAATCACATATATGTTGGATGCTGAATTTTTGAACTAAGGTGAATAATTTCTTTTGAGCTGCTACAACTATCTCTTATCCAAGACATCAAAAAAACTTGTATACAATGCTTCAATTCTTCCTACACATACAGTTAACATATTGATAAAAAAAACACAAAGTTTCTTAAAATAGAGATACAGTTTAATATTTAAAAGCAATCGAGTTTTTGAAAAATTAGAGGCAATCCTTTTTTGAGAGAAATTTTGTTTATAAACATGTATACATTTACAATCCAAGATGTACAAATTTTGTGGGAAATATCATCTTCCCATGTGTGCTTTGAAACATCCAACAAAACATTCTTCCTTAAAAAAATAGTAGGACTTCTCAATTAAAGTTCAGAATTTATTTAACATCACCTAATCTGACATCTTAGACACCTTGTAAACATCATATCTTTCAATGTTTTCAGTAACACGTAGGCTTAACACTTAAACCTATACACATTCAAACACACAGTTCTTTCATTAGTTGTAATATTTATTTCTATGGAAAAAAAAACTTGGGTGTTACTTTTATATAAACTCAATATCGGTGTCCCCCTAAAATCTATAGCTTATAGCAACCCTACTCTTATAATATGTATAATGTCCAAATAAAAACTATGAAAATTATATTTATAGGTGGTCCTTCTACACTTTCTTCATACTAGTTATTAGTCCCTTCTGAAGGCGTAGAGGGACTATAGAGATCAATAATTCATTGACTTCATATTAATATGTCCTTTGACTATAAATTTTTGCATCATCTGTATTGTTCGAACTATAGAAGTAAAAACATTATTTTTTATATAATAAAAAAAACCTTATATGTCATCGTCTCATTGCAGAATATATTAGAGGTCTTATTGCCAGCTTCATTGTTCCCAATGTTGTAAATGTTTAGATATCCAAAGTTTTGAAGTTAGATGCTCTTTTTTAATTTTTATTACATTTTTAATGAAATGTTTACATACCGAAAGTTCTATGCATCGACGTTGTTTTTTAATGTTTTTATTATTTCTATTTGTATTGAAATGTTTACATACCGAAGGTTTAGAGGATTGCCACTCTTTTTGAGGTACTTGAATAGGCATGATAGCTTAAATGTTTACATAGCGTGAGTTCCTTAAACAGGCATGAAAACTTAAATGTTTGCATACTGTGAGGCCCTTAAACAACCTGACAACCTTAAATGTTTACCTAAATAGGCTTCTCACAGTACATTTTTCCTCGAATTTTTCCATACAATGTTGCAGTGAATTTGGACAATATTGTTGTCCACTGCCAGTTGCATAGCCATTGTATGTTTCATACTTCTTCTATGCTTGGAATGCAATTTGGTCATCATTGAAGAAACATACATTTTTTACTGGTTCGGTGGGTGCTTCTTGTCCATTGGTTCGTCGGTTGTTGGTTGTTGTTGTTTGGTTCAAGTTTGCAAGGTTGAGGACCTTCACCTACGATTGGACCTATTGGTTCTTGTTGCTTTCTTTTGTTTTTTTCAACATTGCAGGGTTGGGGTCCTACATTCGCAGTTGGAGTTGTTTTTTACTTTGTGGGGTCCAAGTCATGCACCCACAATTTGACATGCGCTTCTGTCATTCATCGTTGCAGAGTAAGTTTTGATGCCATAATTTCATTTGTATTTGTTCTTTATTGTTTATTGTTTTCAGTTTTCAAGTAAGAATGTTTAATTATTTCTACTCGCATGGTCGTCATATATTTTGGGTTCCTTCTGTGCTTGGGATGCAATTTGGTACTCATTGGAGATACATATGTTGTTTACTAGTTCAGTGGTTTTTGCTTGTTCATTGGTTCATTGGTTCATTGGTTGTTGCTTGTTTGTTGGTTCGTTGGTTCATCAGTTGTTTCTTTTTGTTGTTTAGTTCAAGTTTGTGAGTTTGAGGTCATGCGGCTGCAGTTGGGCATGTTCGTGCTTCCTCGATGGTTTGTTGCTTGTTGTATTCTATTGTTTGCTTCATCTTTGCAAGGTTGGAGTCATGTGTCGATAGTTGGAGATGTTTTTTTTTCACTTTGCAGTGTTCAGTTCCTATACCCACGGTTTTTTCGTTTGTCATGTGTGGCGAAGTCGATATCTAATGCCTATATCATTCCCGCCTATCCTGCGCTTAAATTTTTCTCCAGTTTTTTCTCCTAACTATGAACCATACCTACATGCCTTTGCAAAATGTTCTTGTAGAAGAAAAGGATACTGAGATGGTGCTAGCAAGAGTGGTGTTCCGTGGATTGCAAATTGGAATATTCTGTTTCTATGTTCCTTGGTGTGCAACATTGCTAACATAATGAATGTGTTCTCAAATTCATCACACCATTTACATTTGGACGAAACCATTATCATTATAGGATACTTCAATGTGGACATGTTACAAATTAGTGGCATAACAAATAATTGGACAACTACATGTGCAATTACAATGTCCGTTGTCTTTTTGTTAAGATAAAACATGTGCAAAACGCACTTATTAACCATATATGGTGAATTGTGCCCATATCACAATATAGTCTCTTTATCCTGTACACAGACTGGTCTGACCACGATACAGTTTGTCTTGTACTTGAAATATGAGATGTACATCAAAGATATTGCAAAATTATATTTCCCTGTCTCAAAGCATATATGGATACTTTGCTTCACAAAACCAAAATCATTCAGCTATGGCCATGCAATTTCTTAATATTTTCTGGCTTGTAATATATTTTGGACAGGAAAAACTCTATATAATTACAACCATGGATCAAGAAAATCAAAGGTTCATGTTTCTAACTATATTTTATTCTATTCCTTTGATTCACATTTACTGTATGTACATATTACTTGTTCTTCCCTACATACCAGCTTCCATTTATGTTCATTGTATTTTGTGTGTTCCCACATTGAAACAAACAAAATGACCAGAGAAGACAAAGGAGTCTTTAGCGCAAATGTAGAAGAGGAGATACAAAGGTGTATGCTCGTATTGTTATTTCATATTCCATTGTTTTGTATTTCATTTGTTGCCTGTATATGTGTTCACCTAATTTATTGTATGTAGATATTGTGTATTTTCCTACATAATAACTTATCTTCATGTCTTTTGTATTCTCTGTGCCGCTACATTGAAATAAATCAAACTCTGTTTATTTTTTTACATGTCTTCTTGCATACCAACTTACCTTCATGTCCATTGTATTTTTCCGCACATTGCTACATTTAAACAAACAGAATAACTAGAGAAGATGATGGACTCTTTGCTTCAAATGTAGAAGAGGAGATACAAAGGTGCATGCTTCTACTCTTATTTCATATTCCATTGTTTAGTATTTCATTTATTGTTTGTATATTTGTTCTACTTGTTCTACTACTTTGCACCTAATTTACTATATGTAGATACTACATATCTTTCTGTATAGTAACTTATCCTCATGTGAATTGTATTCTCTTTGTTGCTACATTGAAATAAATAGAGTTGTATTTATTTTTTTTACATTTATTTCTACATACTAACTTACCTTCATGTCCATTGTATTTTCAACATTGCTACCTTGAAATAAACAGATTAGTTGGAGAGGAAGATGAATTCTTATATTCCACAGTAGAGGGGGTTGAAGTACAATCTTCGAAAAGGTATACCAACTTTGATATTAAATCAAACACACAAAATAGGTGGGGGCATATAATATTGGAATAGAAAACGATGATTTGGAAACAATGGGACTTTGTTGAGACTTCTCGCTTCCAAACATTTCCCTCCCCATTTATATTTTCCCACTTTCTATTATCCCTTTTTTTCCCTCTTCTATACTTAATCGAATTCCCCTTTGTTTTTATCCTCTACTTTTGCTTTCTGGTTGCTTTTCTTAGTCGTCTTTCTGAAAATGTCTAGGTGTATGGGTTGGCAGACTCACGGGTTCACATTTATACTCATGCTTCTATATCACGACTCTGATCGACGATTTCCTCATTCCATACTTAGCCACTTTTTTGATCATGGGTTCCCAGGCTGGTGGATTCAAGATTGCGCCTCTAGCTTTGGAGGTTCCGTGATATACAGATTGGCCATTGTATCCCCCTATCATGCCCTATTTCCTATTACACATTTTTGCAGTCAAAAAATCTGAGGCATACAATTTGACCATCAGGTCCTCATGTTTCTTGAGTATCCCTTGACACCCTATTTCGTATTCCATCTCCTTCGACCATGTATGTGAAATTTAGAACAATTATGGACAATATACAATGCATATGCTTATTTAGTCTTTCTGATGTTCATATACACATGCTTGCATCAGAAAAAGTGGGACTAGTGACATGGCTATGAGCAGTCAATCATCGTAAACATCAACATACCGACAAGGCCAAAGGTAAAGATTCATAAATTGTGTTCCTCATATGTTTACCAAAAAAATATCTTGAGATATTTATTCATCTATGCCATGATAAATATGCTGATGTAATCTACAACACATACTTTGCAGTTCACAAGAAGTATCAACGAGCACAAGTGAGATGTCGAACATAGTGCAAGTTCCACAACTAAGAGGTCTGGTTGCAAGACTCTGGCTCCATACTTCATCCAAGTTGTGCGTCTACTAGTACATTTATGCCAAAAAAAAAAGAAAACAAAAAAATAATGCAGAATACCATTCACATTACTTTTTCTATTCAAAAAATGTCACCAGGTCTAAACTTATAACACCCAAAATACTATCAATAGAGGACTTGAACAGTCGTCAAACTGGACAAGTGTTCATCGTGGACATAATGGTCATCTATAGCACCTACTTGGACAAGTCAAACAAAACTAGATCCATCATGCATGCTAACATGATAGACAATGAAGCCTTGATGACAGTCGTACTGACTATTCCCACACAACTTGTCCAGAAACATGCAGAAAAGATATTTCCAGGTAATGGGATATCCATTACAAATTTTAATATATTGCCCAAAAAAGTATATGACCGTGGTGATTGTGATGGGATTATATCGCTCAACGAAAAAAATTATTGTGGAAAAAATTCTCGTGATTTGTTTAGAATATTGTTTCGTCCTGGACACAACAATCAGCCAACTTGCACAGAGCAATGACACTTACCCAATCAGAACCATTGGTGCAGTTGTCACACTCATGAGAAAACTTGGATCGCAACACATTCTCCATATAAAATATGGAGAGTCAGACAACGATAAGGAAATGATACCATTCTCCATATCCAGTTTTGTCCTTTACTTTCACATGTCCATGTATCTCGGTTATGTTACACAACTATTGCACTATTTTATGTTGCAGCTGCAATTGTTCAATACCTATTCAAATTTGTTTTCCTCAATGGAACAACAATTTCATAAAGGAAAATTCCCAGTTATGGTGTTCAAAAATATAACAAAGAAAAGAGATGTTAAAGAAAGGATCTTTCACACAATCCAAGCAACATTTGTAATAGAATTTTGAACAGACATAGTACAGGATCTCAAGAAACTAACTAGCTCGACAACTGTTGTTTGTGTACATCTACAATTTCATCCTCACTTTGCTCATACAAATTGCCTTAACCAATTTTCTGCATCTTTTTTTGTTGTTCTGCAGTTATATATTATATTGTTCAATATATTAATTATTATGCTCACGTGCCCAGTTTGAGGGTGTTTTGGTTGCAGTGAATGTGTACTCAACCCCCTTCTAGCATGTATGGGCCAAATGAAACTCTCATGCTTCTGCCTATGCTTTCATAAATTATGGTACAATTGATTTTCTACGATGTAGTAAAAAATGCCCTTACATATATAGACATTGCCTCAATGTTTCCATCTGAACCGTGGGCAACACAATCGTACATTGTACAATTAGATAGCTTATGTTACAAGATGTGCTTCATAGGTTAGCAGAATTGCCATATGAAGTATACCTACAAAAAAATGCAAACAATGTCTACATGTTGCGCGACTTTCGAGTCCATAGCAAATTTACCTTAAATGAGGACAGTGCAATACTGCATATCGGCTGAAAAAATAAATAAATAAATAAAAATAAAAAAATCATATCAAGCATTGGCAGGAAACGAAAAAATATCATGTGTATCTGCCCATGCCACCTAATGAGGATATGAATAGAATTTTGCAATGCCATCGAAAATTGAACAGGAAGTGCATAAGATTGTTCAGTCCAGAAATGGGAAGCATGAGGACAAACCCCATACAAAGTATCCAACTGTGAATAAATCAGGCCCATCCTTTGAACCGTTGAAATGGCTTGCTCCAGGGATGATTTTAGGGGCTAAATTTCACTCGTGGATTAATTTTCCATGTTTTTTCCCAAAAAATGATTCGTTATTCTAAAAAAAAATTGCCCAAATTCTATAGGATAAAATTATTTTACCTAAAAAATCGCCAAAATTTTATATAGACTATATAAAATCCTTAGAAATTTGAATATTTTTACAAAAATATTGCCAAAAATTTATAGTTGGCATGTGAAGGATTAGTAAGATTCGCCAAGGTTTCTACATTTTAAAATAAATTTCCATCCTTAAAATCATCCCTGGCTTGCTCCTCTGAGCGGAACCATCAGGCATTTCCAATAATATTGGAAATTTGGCATTGTTAAAACTAGTAGTGATAGAACATGACACTATCAGAAGAATATGTCCATAGTGATCTTGCTTCATGGTAAAATAGTAATCGAAAAAAAAATTGTTCCCCATTTGGGGGTTTGGTTATAGCTAGGATACAATGTTGAATCTTTGTTGGTCTTGCAGTATCTTGTGTTTGGCACACTTTTTTCATATCTCGTGGGCTCGGTTATTTTCTCATGGGAACATATACCACATGTAAGAGAAAACTAATGGCATGTGTGCTTTTTTATATATCAAATTATTTGATGCATAGGTTGATGTGTAGTGCTCTATGGAGCCTTGTGGGATCTGACTTGTCACCTTATGTGTTCATGTGTTGCCTTGTGCCTCAACTTTCAATATATTTGGTGTTTACTTGGCTCTTGGTTATATGCTTCGTTCTAGAAAATTAATGATACATTCAATATCTTGGTGGTTTTCCTATGATCTTAAAGAATACACGGGGCCTGATTTTCCTTTTAATATAAGCTCTCTGACGCAAATGTAGTATGTGGCTCGTTTTAGCACTTTTACGTGATCGATGAACTTAGAAAAATTCATCTTCAGAAATATTTTGAAATAAAAGGATATATACTATGTGAAGTCCAATGGAACTATCATATCAACCATAGAAAATTAAAATTCAAATTCATCGTTGTTATACTTACAGTGAAGTTGACAGTACAATAATTTTACATAAACATCCCAAAATTGATTTTCATGTGGTTTTTTGATGCTTCTCTTATGCAAACAAATCCTAGAAACTATAAGTGTGGCTCACTTTATCTATTCCTTGATTGAAGAGCATGTTCATATGTTTAATGCACTTCATAGTTACTGTTAAGACTATCAATGGGGATTTCTTACACCAATTCTCGCTTCCGAAAATTGCCATCCCCTTTCTTTTTTCTCTCTGCTTTCCCTTTCTGGTTACTTAGTCATTTTTCAGAAAATGTCTAGGTGTGTGGGTTGGTGGATTCATGTGTTCATATTTCCACTGATACTTTTATATCACGAGTCTGACCGACCACTTTCGCGTTCCATATTCAACAAACTTTTTGGATCGTGAGTTCCCGGGTAGGTGGGCTCAACATTGCATTTCCATTGTTCCATCGCCTACAAACAACACTCGCACTTCCCTGATCTACAAATTGACAACCAAATTCCCCTTTATTTTTCTCATTTACTTTCCCTTTCTGGTTACTTAGTCATTTTTTCAATTGTAACACGCTTTTATATACAACACCCGAAGTTCCGCAATATACAAATTGACCATCAAAATCTGTCATTGTCCCCTGTTCCATGTTACACATTTTGCAATCAAAAGTTGGGATACATACAATTTGACCATCGAGCCCTCACGTCTCCTGAGTAGAACTTGTGGCCATGTTTTCAAACCCGTCAATATACCCTGTTTCGAGTATGTCTCATGCTTTTATATCACGAGTCTGACCAACTACTTACCCATTGCATACTTGGCCATTATTTCCATCACCGGTTCCTAGCCAGGCTTGCTCAACATTGTGCTTCCATTGTTCTGCGACCTACAAACAACACCCTAAATTCTGCGATATACAAATTAACCGCCGAAATTTGTTATTGTGCCCTGTTCTATGTTACACATTTCGCAGTCAAAAGTTTGGAGACATACAATTTGACCATTGGCCCCTCACATCTCCTGAGTATAACTTGTGACCCTATTTTGAAGCTCGACCGACCACTTTATGTACTTGGCCATATCTTGGAATCTCTTTCATGGGTTGGTGGGTCGACGAAATGTGCAATGCTTAATCACTCTTCACCATCCCCGCAACCTTCGCACTTATTTATAGATATGCAATTATTAAGCTTTAATGCTAATAGCTCATCATGCATGAACCATTAAGATTGTCGTTAATGTCTGAAAGGTTGGAGCATATTTGTCATTAATACGAATTAAACCAAGATTTGCAGAGGGTTGTGTTATCCTTTCCAAGTGTACATTTCAAGCATCATGCAATATCTTTTGCATGTCGTCCAATTGGTGGATTCACGAAATATCTAATCCTTAATCGCTCTTCTTCATCACCACCACCTTCGCACTTTTTTCTAAATATGCAATTAGTAAGCGTTAATGGTAACAACTCATTATGCACAAACCGTGGAGATTGTCATTAATCAACAAAAGGCTCGAGGAGATCTCCCATTGATACACATTAAACCAAGATTTGCAGAGGGTTATATTATCCCTTTTGAATGTTCATTTCAAACATCATCTGGAGCAAATGGACATTCTCATTAACTTATGGCAGTAGTTCGACAACAGTTTTCTCCAAATACATTAAACATCTTCGGGCATGATGACCAAAAGTTCTAGTGCTCCAGGGCATAATCTTACTACTCATCTCCCTCCACCCAAGAGTAAAAAGGAGATGGTCCCTTGGTGCACCGAGAGATATATTTCAAGCCAAAGAATTCCAAGGCAACCCTGCCTGCTCATAACGCCCGCCCGTCTGCATTGATGGCTAGTGCAGAGGTTGATGCGGTCAATTTCGAGAAGATGATCTGATGGACGATGATATGGCGATGGATGATGGAAATGTAGACGTTTTTCCCACTCCTACCCCCAAATTGAAATCAACCATAATGGGGGGAACTTCCTGGGTTGGAGATGGCAACCCTGACAAGACCAAAGGAAGGGGTTTCAGAAAAGAAACTGATGATGAACGCAATAGCCTCTTTTCATCTCGAGAGTAGGAATTCCATAGGCCCAAACTATTTCGTTCTGGGTGGAAGTCTTTCACTGTAAGGAAATGGTCTCTTGATGCTCCCAGAGATATATTTGAAGCCAAATAATTATTCAATTGCGGTACCACTCTCTTTTTCTTTGCATATACAATTAACATCTTAGGAGATGAGGACGAGAACTCCCACTGGTGCAAGGCATATTCCTACTACTCACCTCCTTCCACCCAGAATGGACTAATTTGGGCCTCTAGAATTGCTCATGCAGCTTGTGTCCCTGAATTCTTTGCCTATAAGGAGGGGATCTCTTGGTCCCCTCCCACCCAAAAAAAATTAATTTGACCTCTTGAATTGCGCGTACAGGCTGTGTCCCTGAATTCTTCAACTATGAGGAGGTGGTCTCTTGGTGTGTCCTCACTTTCAGTTTCGGTCTCTTCTTCTTTCCCTACAACATTTTTCGTCTTCTTCCTCATGGGAAGCTTGTGAGAACTATCAATTTTACCAGAAGGATGGCTTCTTATGTCCTCCTACGTTTGAAAAATTATGGGTTTCTTTCCTGTTGGGATGGGCCATTGGAGTGATCTTGTGGGATATCGTGCTCTTGGCAGTGGCGGCCAAGGATTGGAAACTCTTCTCATCGGGGCCTTTTCCATGTTATTTGTACAATTAAATGGTTCCTTGCAATGACTCCAGGTCACCAGCATTAGGATCAGGATTGTTGTTCACCTACTTCAAGACAAAGAATTATTCCACTATGGAACCACTCTCCTATTTCTTTGTCGCCTCAGGTCTTCTACAAGATATTGAGATTGAGGTAATGAACATTGACCTTCTGAGGAGAAGAATGCAATGACTTCCTAAATAAATCATGGTAATGAGTTTTGTATACATGTTGAAGAGCATCTCGATGACTCCTGCATGTTGTCCCACTAGAGGAACAACACATAATTTTATGCANTGTTTTTTTTTTTTTGTAGATCTTATACCTGTATTTATGAAAAATATGTTCAATGCTTCGGTGTAAAGAACTCAGTCCAATTTCTATGGATAGATATACACTGCCCAGTATTTTTTTTTATGGATTTACTATTAAAAAATTTGCCTTGGAATCTTGGTTGTTGCTTCTTTGTTGGATTTAACACCTCTTCTCGTTAGCATGGTTTGATAGTCTCGTAGTTATTGAATATTGTATTGGCTCAAGTAATTTGATCTAATGTGGAGCATTGAACAATTATATGACAATGATTGTGTCGATCACATCAAGATTCTATGGAAACAAAAATGAATTTTAGACAGTTTCAAACCAACATTCAATTCTATCTATAATGCAGATAGAACATAGCAACACTAATTCACGATGCGGTAGTCGGGGCCCCACCCTACAAATTTTGTTTTCATCTCAACCTTGCTGAGAAAATGACTTCTTATTTCCCTTTCGCTTCCTTGATTCCTTTACTCCAAAAGGAAACATTTTACTAGTTTTCCATCCCCTGGCCTCTATTTGAGCAGTTTTTACTTTATTAATGAAATTACCAAATTTCTTCTACGCGAATAAAAAAAAATGATCTATGGTGGTTGAAGTCAAATGGGACTATGAAATCAACCACAATATTAAAATTCAAGATCTTCATTGTTGTTTCTAGATATGCAATTATTAATCTTTAATGCTAACAACCCATCATGCAAGAAGTTTAATACTTAAGATAATATGTCAAAGTCATGGAAGAATGTATCAAGAACAAAATTACTCCCACAAGTTGCAATAAAAACAAATATTCAACAAAGCATTTGCTCACACGCTTTTTAATGGTACAAGCACAATATAAAACGAGTCAGTGGATAAAATGTTGGACTAGAAAATGATGGTTTTGCAACAATTGGGCTTGTTTGAGACCAATTACCTCTTATGAAAATTGCCCTTCGCTTTTCTATTTTCCCACTCTTTTATCCCCTTCTTTTCCCTCTTCTATACTTAACCAAATTCCCCTTTCTTTTTCCCCTATATTTTCTCTTTCTGGTTACTTAGTCGTTTTTCCGAAAATGTCTTGTTGTGTTGGTTGGCGGATTCATAGGTTCACATTTGTATTCATGCTTTTATATCACGATTTTGACCTAGTGCTTCCCCTTTTCATACCTAGCCAATTTTTCGATCATGGGTTCCCGTGCAGGCAATCTCTAAATTGCACTTCCATTGTTTTGTGACCTACAAACAACACTCTGGCTTCTGCAATATACAAATTCACTTCTGGACTCCCACATCATCCCCTTTTCCGTGTTACACATTTTTCACTCAAAAGTTATGATAGATACAATTTGACCATTGGGGCCTCACATCTCCTCGGGAACCCTTGTCACCCTATTTTGAAGCCTTCCCAACTGCTTTCCACACTTGGCCATTTCTTGGAATCTCTTTCGCGAATCGTCGGGTTGGCAGGTTCAAGAAATTTCCAATTCCTAGTCATCGTTTCATGTTCCTGCCACCTTTAGATTTCTTTCCAAGTATACGCAATAAGTATACAACTTCTCCAGAAACATGCAAAAAAGATATTTCCAGGAAATGGGATATGTATTACAAATTTGAATATATTATCCCTTCTTTTCCCTCTTCTATACTTAACCAAATTCCCATTTTGTTTTCCCCTCTACTTTCTCTTTCTGGTTACTTAGTCATTTTTTCAAAAATTTCTAACTGTGCGGGTTGGTGGACTCACGTGTGCACTCATGCTTTTATATCACGACTTTGACCGACCGCTTCCCCATTCCATACCTAGCCACTTTTCTGATCGTAGATTCTCGGGCAGGCGAGCTCTAGATTGCACTTCCATTGTTTTGTGACCTGCAAACAACACCCAAACTTACGTGATATACAAATTTATTGTCGAACTCCAACATCATACCCTCTTCTGTGTTACACAGTTTTCACTCAAAAGTTTTGAGACCTGGAATTTAACCTTCGGGTCCTCACGTCTCCTGGGGAACTATTGTCACCCCATTTTGAAGCTCATGCACCTGCTTTCCATACTTGGTCATTTCTTGGAATCTCTTACATGGATCGTCGGGTTGGTGGGTTCAAGAAATATCCAATTCCTAATCGTTGTTTCATGTGCATGTCACCTTCGCACTTCTTTCCAAGTATGCAATAACTGAGGTTTAATGCTAATATCTCACCATGCCTCCAGGAGACAATCATACTAACTGTCCCTACACAAATTGTCTAGAAACATGCATAAAATATCATGTCAGGTAATGGTATATCTATTGCAAATATCAATATATTAGCAAAAACGAGTCCCACTGACCATTTCCCTATTCCATACTTACTAAATGTTTCACTTGCAGGTTCTTGGATAGGCGGGCTACACTTCCATTATTCCTTGACCTACAAATAGCACCCCGGCTTCCGCGATATTAAAATTGACTTCTGAACTCCCACATCATCCCCTCTTCCGTGTTACACATTTTGCACACAAAAGTTATGATACATACAATTTGACCATCGGGGCCTCACGTCTCCTCGAGAACCCTTGTCACCTTATTTTGAAGCCCGTCTGACTGCTTTCCACACTTGGCCATTTCTTGGAATCTCTTTCGTGGATCGTCAGATTGGAGGGTTCAGGAAAATTTCAATTCCTAGTCGTTGTTACCTATGCCCACCACCTTCACACTTCTGAGAAATATATAGGCTAAAATTCCTAACAAACTCAAGATATGGATCACTTATTAAATAAACAAGTGTCCATTTACAATAAATGCTATCTTAACAATCTTAAAACAAATCTCCTAATTTAGAGCCTAATATACGACACTTCTCTAGAGTCATATCTTTAACAATAATGTATCTCTAAAAGTCTACATTTATTTATCAAATGTTCTAGATTATTAATTTAATATTTTAAATTAATAATATTTTTATTCTAACTTTATAAACTATGATAATTGTATTTTGGATTATCTAACATTCCCCCCCATGATCCAAAAATACATTACAACAGATACCAAGTTCATCCCTGAACTTAGTAAATTTTATTCTGCCAAGAGGTTTAGTGAAAATGTCAGAGATCTGATCTTCTGAAGGACAATAAATTGGCTTGATGACATCCTTTGCAATAAGCGATCTGGTATGATGATACTTGGTGTCCACGTTCTTTGTCTTTGAATGAAAAACCGGATTCTTGGCAAGCTTAATGGCTGACTGGCTGTCGATGACTAATGATGTAGCTTCTGCTTGAGAAATGCCCTAGTCCTGTAAAATTCGGCGTAGCCAAACAATTTCACATGTTGCTTCCCATGCTGAGATGTATTCTGCTTCTGTTGTAGAAGTTGCAACTGTAGCTTGTTTCTTACAATTCCAATACACTGTTGTTGTACCCATGTTCATTAAATAGCCTGATGTTGATGCTTGATCATCAATACTCCTGGCAAAGTCAGCCTCTGAAAATCCACCAAGTACAAAATTTTTAGTCTTTTTGTAAAGAAGACCAAAATCTTTTGTTCCTTGGATATATCGAAGAACTCTTTTGGCTGCATTCCAGTGGTTGTCCCGATTGCGGTATCTGGGACATGAGAGAAAAGATATTGGCTATATAAGATACAGCGAGTTTTTGTCAAATAAATCATGTTGCCAATCAACTGTCTATAATTAGTGTTGTCTACCAATTCCCCACTTAAATTTTGAAAGTTTCAAGTTTTGTTCCATGAGGGTAGAGAGGGCTCTATTCCTACATTTGTGAAACTGCTGAAGAATTTCTGCTACATACTTACTCGAGAAATGAAAATATGATGGGGCGTTGGAATACTTCAGCACCAAGATAGTAGTGAAGAAGACCCAAATCTGTCATCTTAAAACGTGCATGTAACTCCTTTTTCACTGCATTACCCAGGTAAATCACTTGTTACTGTGGCGGAAATATCTACAGTATAATAAGAATCACCCGGATAAGAACCATGTTGTGAGGATGTCTAGCGTATCATGGATTCACTGCAATGAAAAACCAACTAGCCCTAAGGTATTCATCTTTGGTATCCCAAACAGGGGCTTTGCTTTAAACTCATATAAAGGCAACCAATTAATTTGCGAACTTTTATGAACACTGTCCACGAAATTCAAAGGCGGTGGTTGCCGCATATACACATCTTCCTGTAAATGTAAGACAGAAAGCGCGCACGTCATTTGGTGAATTTTTCCAACCTTTACGGCGTACAGTACAGAACATTGTCGGATAGTGATACATTTAAAATTTGTAGGGCAAGGTTTCATAAATGAAATGCCTTCTAACTGCTTGAAACCTTTAGCTTCTAGGTCAGGCTTTATACTTTTCAATTTCTCCATGTCGGTTGTATTTAATTCTATAAACCAATTTGCATCAATGGGTTTAACACTTGTGGGACAATCAACAAGTTTCCAAGTGTTGTTATCAATGTTGCCAGTATTCCTCAACCATAGCTCTTGCCAAAATTTCTTTATGTTTGACTGCTTCCTTGTAGGTGGAAGGTTGAGTAAAATCATTTGCTACTAAGGCAAAATTCCCTTCATTATTGTGTGATCCCTTGTTCTGTTTTATTCTGCTCATCGGTGCCCATCTTTCAAAGTTGAAGCGCCCACTTTGGTTGGGTATTTCACTAGTTTGGGGATCGTTTACCATTATTATAAATTGGATTAATGTAAAGTGATGTTGATCGTCCGGTTAGCGAAGAGTTTGGAGGGTGGAGAATCATTACATACAGAAGCTAAACTCTTGGGAGATTCAGATGAACTCTTTGGAAGAGAATCGGATGTCATTGAAATGTTGGATGAAACATCTTCATATGAAGGAAAATCAAGTTCATATCAATTAAGTGAATTTGGCGAACTTTGACTTTTTCCTTTTCTTTGATTTTCTTTAGCTTCTAACTTTTGAAAGACTTTTCTATTTCGTCGACACTTTTACTTTCATTTTCATCAAAATGACATCCCTGCAGCATAAATTTTCCATCGGACAAAATTCGATACCCTTTCTTCTCATCGGAATACCCAATCATTATGCATTTCAAACTTCTTAAGTCAATCTTATTTCGTTTTTCCTTCGGAACTAAAGCATAACATAATGACCCAAAAACTCTAAGATGTTTAACTCTAGGTTGCCTTATGAAGCATGGTTTGGTTTCAAACCATGCTTCATAAGGTGTGGTTCCATCCAAAGAAGCAGTTGGGATCTGTTCCTTAAGTATATATTTGTATGGATAGCTTCTGCCCATTTTTTAGAACTTAACCTTTTAAAACTCAACATAGATCTGGCCATTCCTAACAAAGTGCGATTCATTCGTTCTGTGACTCCGTTTTTTTGAGGAGTGTAGAAATTAGTAAGTTGTCTTCTTATCCCATTGTCTGTGCAATAGGTGTTGAATTCATTAGAAGTGAATTCTCCATGCATTATCTGTCACGAGTGTGCCGATCTTTTTCTTTAACTTCATTTTCAGCAAGTTGTCGAAAAATCTTAAATTTGTCCGAGATACTTGATTTTTATTTCAAAGAAGTGAAATGAATTATTTTACTAAAATCATCAACAAAGAGTAAAAATATTTGCAACGAAAGTTTTGAGGGTCCCTGAAACATCGTTGTGAACTAGTTGCAACGTTTTACCGTAACGAACTTTTTTTGAAAAACTATCTACGACTCACATTTTGCCCGCCACATGCTTTATAAGCTACATAGACTATCTTTTTGAGGTAGGAGTGTATTCCTTGTTTTTGTAATTGAGATAAACTTTCAAAGTTGAGATTATTGCTCCTTTTATGCCACAACTTTGATAGGAGGAGATGCACAATGTGATCATGAAGTGAATGTCGCGGAATGGCCCCATTCATAAATGTTAATAACAGGTTTCCGTCTTCATATCCTGTCATCAATGTTTTCATATTTTTTGATTGAATTTATCTTCACCAAACCATCTTCCATAATGACTTGATGTCCTGCTTGTCGAAGTGTGACTAAAGACAACAAATTCTCTTTGAAAGTGGGTACATACCATACATTTGGTAGTAAGTTCTCCAATAGTAGATGAAATAAGCTTTAGCGACTCATGCCATAAGGAGTATGTTAGATATGATCTGCAAGAAAAGCAGGGATTAGATGACATTCTTTAAAATCTAAAGAAGTCATGTAGAGTCATGTGTTGAGATGCCCCTAAATCTAAAATCCAAGCATCTTCATAATCACTTTGAAAGTCATTTAATCGTAATGTTGAGATAGAGGTAAACACATGTTAATCACTTTGAAAGTCATTTGAAATCTGTAATGTTGAAGATGAGGTAAACACATATTTTGAATCATCATCCTGTCGATCATTAGCAAATTGTGTTGTGTTTTGTTGAAACTTGGCGATTTTGTCAATGGAAGTGCGACAATCTTCTGCATAATGATCGATTTTGTTACATCTTCTGCAAACAATTTGACTGAAATCTCTCCCTCTGCCAAAATTCTGTCCTCTACCCCTGCTTTGATTTTTGGACGGAGTCTGTCCTTTGCCTTGACTGTTGCCTTGAAAAGAACCTCTACCTTGACTATTTCCTCTTGCATGAAAATATCCTCTACCTTGATTGTTTCCTCTACCTTGAAAATGTCCTCTTCCTTGACTGTTGCCTCTGCCTTGACTATTGCCTCTACCTTGACTATTGTCTCTATGTTGGCCTCGTCCATGACTTTGGACAAAATTTCCTCTTCCTCTGTTGCTATAACTGTCACTGGAAGAGTTTACATCCCAACAACTCAATTGCTATAAACGGACATTCTCATAAACTTATGGCACCATCTCGACAGCAATTATGTGGAGATACAGTGAACATATTTGGGCACGAGGACCAGAACTTCCATTGGTACATGGCATATTCTTACTACTCATCCCCTTCTACCCAGAATAAATAATTTGGACCTCTGGAATTGCTCGTGTAGGTTGTGTCCCTAAATTTTTTGACTGTAAGGAGCTGGTCTCTTGGTGCATCGATAAATATATTTCAGGCCAAATAATTATTCCACTGCGGGACCACTCTCTTGTTTCTTTATAACCTCAGGTCTTCCGCCAGATGTTAAGATTATCGAAGACAACATTGACATTCAGAGGAGAAGACTCCAAGCAATTCCTAAGAAAGCATAATAACTGGTTGGACCTCTTTCCCAAGTTCCTGGAAGACCCGATGGCAGTTCCTGAAGATATCACAATCTTGTAGGTTAGTTCATTTAGAAATCCATTCCGGAAAATTGCCTGGTTGTTTACAAGAATAACGGGACAGGAATCCACAAAAACTATTTCCTGCATGGTTCTTTATATTTTGTATTTCACAATCAAGGAACAAGCCATTTTTTATTAGGGGAAGCTAATTTCCCTTGAAATTTGTTCCCAATTGTCATGCTTCAAAAAGGAGAAGAAATTCTATATGTCATCCTACTTGGTTTTTGCAATAGTGCATTGTTGTCTATTTCCAAAATTGAGTCTCTCCAAGAAGGTAAACTGGGAATTCGACCCAGTAACCTTCTGGTACCAGGCCTTGTGGAGGCACAAGGCCTCCCACTATTTTTAGGAGGTATTTAATAACTTTGTCTATGTTTTCAAAGTTTTATTATTAGGAAAGGATGCTCCCCCTATATCTGACCAGGCAACCAAGTTTTTGGATAGGAAGGGTGCACTTGAACAAATGGGGAATTGCAGTGTGATAAGGATTTTTGGCTCCAAGGAAAAACCTGCTCTCCTTCCATGTCACATTATGGACAGAATGTTACATAAATAGCAAGGCAATGAAACTATTGGTTGCATCTATTCCATGAGAAGAGAAAAAAACAATTCATTCCTCTGCCTTGGAAAGTCAAGGACTTCGTGTTGAGAAACGTCAACAAAATTGATAAATTTGTAGCCCATTTCAACAGCTTGAACCTAAGATATGCTGAAAGGCTAAGAGGGTTCAACCCTAATGGAATTTTTTTAGAACATTTACTTGCATTTGGCCTCAACAATTATTTTTTCCAGAGACACATGAAAGAAAATAGAGACACTAACAACAACACTTATGCTTCTAACGTCGGTGACCTAGACACATTTCAAAGCATCACTGAATTGTACAAGCAACAGGGAAAAGGCCCCGGTGAGAAGAGAATTCAATCCCTGGATACCACTCCCAAAAGTACAACATCCCATAGCATCGCTCCAACAGCCCACCCTAGTAAGAAAGAAACCCGGAATTCTTTAAATGGAGGAGGAGATAAAAACCCTCCTCACACTAAAATTGATAGTTCTCACAAGCTTCCCATGAAGAAGAAGAGAAAAAAAATTGTAGGGCAGGCGGAAGAGCCCGAAATTGAGAGTGAGAACATGGAACTTGAGACTGATCTGGATAGAGTATTTTGCAACCTTTATCAGCCTAGAGACGCGATCCAGCATAGTCTCCCAATGGATATAGATAAGACCAAATTTTTTTACGAAGATGAATCCTTTGTATTCCAAAGCGTTGTTTTTTATAGGGAGTCTGAAAATTAAATTATTGAAAAGAGAGATGTAAAAAATAAGAAAGGGAAATCTTGTTCAAAGATTAAGCTTGGGAACATGCGGTCATCCAAAATCTCTCGACTTCACAGAGAAACCAGAGATTCTCTTGAAGATTTCATTGGAGGCATTGAGGCCGAGAATGCCAAACTGAAGGACCAAGTCAAGGAATTGGAGGAAGCTTTGATTCCTATGGCATTGCTTTCTAGTCCTTTAGCAATAGCCATGCCTATTGTTAGTCCCTAAAGTTTCACTTGACTGTGAGAGGGAAAGCTAGGGAATCATCAAGTTATTGCAATGGTATTTTTAAGGGTTTTTTGAATAGATTTTTAGAAAATGGTTGAAATCTCGTTCAAGGATTCAAAATAAACACATAACTCAAATTTAAAACAAGAAAACATCCCATTGATTTGGTAAATGGTAGTCACATCAATAGATCAAAAAACAAGATAAATAAAGAAGGAAATATATGAGAGTATTCAATTTGTCAACCCCATATAGATTTCTTATTTCATAATATCATTGAGAAACAAGAACATGTACTTGAAGACAAACTTGATAATAAACAAAAACAACAATGTTTTCATCGTGTTACGTAAGATCAAGAAATCAAATGCATTGCAATAGAATAAATGACTTCAAGTAAGAAAAGAAATAGATTAAGATATGACAAAGGATTTGATGATCAACATGCCTTTTCCATTTAGTATCAATATGGAATATAAACTATCTTGTAGTGGATTTTTGCAAAAAAGGTCCTTGAATGCCCAACTAATCGCCCAAAGTTCTCCTTCTACAGAGTTTATATAGAAACAATATATAATTTTCAAGATCCAAAAGAAATGGATCTAAAAACCTCCTCGTATGTATTTAGTTTCTTGTTTCAAAAGATTAAGGAGAATATCAAATCTGATCTCCAAGTCAAATTGATGAGGTGGCTTGTCAATTGTTTTCCATGAGATGTTTTAGGAAAATAAATCTAGCAAATTACTAAAAAATAGGGTCCAACAATCTCTTTGTATCTCCCAAACAGTGATAGTTGTGTAAAACCCAAGAGAGTTTTTTGTGAAGGGGCATGTTCCCAACAAAAACCTCTTTTTGTTTTCAAAAATTTATCTCCATATGTTCTGAAACCTTGCCCAAAATCAATGACTAAAACAGGAAATTATTTATTGTGAAATATCTGAAAAATAGGCCTCAAAGATAAATTTGAATATCTTAAAATGTGATAGATGTGTAAAAACGGAGAGAGATTTTTGTTAAGGGGAATTTTCCCAACAAAAACCTCTTTTTGTTTCCCAAAATTCATCTCCATATGTTCTACAACCTCTCCCAAAATTACTGACTAAAACAGGAAATTGTTTATTGTGAAATCTCATAACAATAGGCCTCAAAGATAAATTTGAATCTCTTAAAATGTGATAGTTGTGTAAAAATAGATAGAGGTTTTTGTGCATGGGAATTTTCCCAACAAAAATATCTTTTGGTTTCAACGAATTCATCTCCAGCTGTTCTAAAACCTCTCTTGAGGATAAAGACTGAAATAGGTAAAAAACAGAGTATTTCCTGTAGCTTTTTTGGTTGTGCAAAAAGATCATCTATGTCATCATAAACTACATCTGTACCTTTAAACAAAGATTCAAATATTGATTTTGATTTTGTGGTTTCTCTTGTCACAAGTCTCCTGGAGTATTGAGCAACATGTTTTCTCTTTTCTTGTCTCTTCCTCAAGTTTTCAAATTCTTTCTCAGTCTTGTGCAAAAAAGGTGTGTCTGCCTATTTTTTCGAGGTTGTCTTGGAATCTTCTGAAATATCCTCTATAATTATGAGATTTTCCTTGGGAACTTAAGCACATGTGTTATTTTTTTGCTCTGTTTTTTCCTTTTGCATTTTTCTTAGTTGTAGATTTATGTTTCTGCTTGACTGGGGACTGAACTGGGTTCATAGTATAATCTCCATCCTCATCAATTTCCATATTTATCTCTGGATTAATAAATATGTCAATATCTTCATCTAGTTTAAATTTCTTACCTCAGCTAGTGTTAGCTTCCTCATGATCTTTACCTATAGGAAAATCTCTAGTGGTTTGTTTAGTTTGCAACTTCCTCTTGCTAGACCGAGTTACCCTTGTTGTAGGTGATTATTCATTAATTAGCAACTCGGTGGATTTACTAGTCAGTTTCTATTGGGATGATTTATTCCTTTTGGAATTTTTTGATTTAGTTGAATGTAAATCATTTCTTAAATACTAGATTAGCCAATCCCAGGGTCTCTGGACTTTGTTTAAAGAGGATATTACCATTGTCTTAATTAAACCCTGGTGAAAGAGACTACCTTTAGTTGTAGCAAGATGAGACTGCACTCTCTTGGACAAGTAGGGTAAATTAAGATGATAATCACCACTAATGTGAATTAGCAGTCTAATATTGTAAATATAAACCAATGAAAACCTGCCCTAACACTTGATATACATGTGGATGATCAGCAAAGCGGTATCCCATTCCTTATTTACCCAGCTATGTGGTATTCCCTTTTCCAATTAGGGTTTTATTTTTCTGGGATTAAAAATTCATTCAGAAATTCCATAACCATATTCTCCTTCTTCCACCACCTTTCCCCGCCAACTGGAAATCTATAGGATTTAGCAATTGAATGTTCAGTCACCAACATCAGTAATTTTCCAAGTATAGCTTCAAAGCCATCAAAATTCTGTGTGAAAACCATTGAAATTTGTTCATCGTGCCCTTGGAGAGTTGTGAAAAATTCAAACCAACCCACATCTTTAAACCTCTGTGCCATTTGAGGGTATGCTTCAAGTAATTTTGTGCCCTCAGGTTCCAGACTGATAATTTGGTCACTCTTCTTTGGTGCCATGTTGTTGATATAGTCCTGTAAACAGATCTACGAGGATTGGTAATTTGAATTCTTATTTCCCATGGGCTGTTAAGAACTAAGAATCACTTCTTCCTTCAATTTGATCTATGCACAAAATAGTAGACACACTAAAATAGAAGGTGATGGTTCTGCTAATGATATTCAAACATGTTTGATTTGATGCAGGAATGGAAGGTACAACTCAATCCCTCATATGTAGTTGTTATAAAAAAATAGAAACCTGAAATAGATCATAAATAAATACGCAGATCTTCTAATCATGATTTGAAAAGTTGGGACATGATCTAGATAGGATGGAGGATACAAAACCATGATTATTCCTGACGCTGCGGGAATAGCGCTATTCCTACAACACTTTTTCTGACTTGGCAAAATTTGATAATTCAAATAATGAAACGACAAGTGATGTGACAAAATATTATCATATCGAATCCTAATCTTTAAAAACACTAAAAATCATTTAAAATTGTAATAAAAATTGAAAAATAATCTTCCAAGCCAAGAGGTAAAAATAGAGTTTTTGATAGAAAATCGTGAAAACGGAGAGGGAAGGGACTAGGGATACTCACTCAATCAAAAACAAGGTTAGAGACTAACACTAGCTCCTTCTGGGGGTAAAGTTTCATAATGAAGCTTTAAGAACTATTGACCAATGCCTTCATATCCTTCTAATTCTCTTTATTTCCCTGTTTTGTCATCCTTTATTGAAAACCACAAATTGTAAAGAAAAAATTCCAATGGGTATATGGAATCTTTATTTGAGCTAAAAAATAACAACCACAAAACTACAAGTAGTATTTCCATTGGGCTATGGAGTCCTTATTCTTTCATACTGAAAACTTGACACTACTCTCATATTGTAAATTGATCTTCAAACTGAAACCAACATGCTCAAAAATAAACCTTATTTATGTACAACTCCTACACAACTAAGAAATTAGTTCCTTTATCAGGTCACATCAAACTTCCAATGCATCCATGAAAGCATTTGACTGACAAGATGGTCTTCTTCCTTGGAAGTAAATAAGAAAATGTATAAAAACTGAGATGTTTGTAGTAACAAATGAATGGGAATCCCATACTTACAGCTGCAATTTGCTTTAATTCTGAATGGTGCAAAATTTTGAACCTATGGAAACACTTGATTAAAGCATTCAGTAGACATAACCTATGGAAATTTTGAACGAAGTAGACCTAGAAGAAGAGAAAATACTTGATGATATTACAACTCAGTACACACAAAATCAGCTTTTCATATCAGTCGATAAAGGCTACGAGTTGCATCTTACACAGGTTGTGAATATCAACTAATATAGGCTATGATTTGCAACTTACATGGGGTCTGAGTTGAAACATACACAGGATGTGAATATCAGCTAATACAGGTTGGGAGTTGTCGCTTACACAGGCTATAAATATCAAGTGATATAGGTTGTGAGTTGTATCTTACACAAGTTGTGAATATCAGTTGATATAGGTTGTGAGTTGCAGCTTACACAGGCAACGAATATTAGTTGATACAGGCTGTGAGTTGCAACATACACAGGCTGTGAATATCATTTGATATAGGTTGCGAGTTGTAGCTTACACAGGCTATGAATATCAGTTGATGCAGGTTGTGAGTTGCAGCATACACAGGCTGTGAGTATCATCTTACACAGCCTACGAATATCAATTGATATAGGTTGTGAGTAGCAGCATATATATTTGCATTTATATAAGTCTAGAAAAGACAGAAGTTTAGCACTCAAGCAGCATTCAAATTCTTCCATAGTGCTGGTATACAATAGATATATTTTTCAGCAAGTTTTTGAGTTTGTTACAGGTTACAAAGTCTGGTCTAAGTTGTCTTGGAAAGCTCATAACAGAATAATTTCATGGTGGAATATTTTTAAGTGATCATACATTACTAATGGAATAAAAGAATATTGTTTGTTGGGGTTTTTCTCCCTGTATAGGGTTGGAAGAGTTGATGATTATTTACTTGAAAGTCATAAAATATGAACTTCTTTCAACAAGCATGGTTTAATTAGAATGTAAGGCATTTTGATATTGTTGTCATGTTATTTTATGTCATCGCTCATGATTTTAATTTCTCATTATTTCTCATAGAGATATTTTCTCTAGATTTAGATGTTGTGTTTGAGTATGATTTAGAGATGTGAAACCAGATTTACACAAAGCCATTTTTTCATGGTAATGAATTCACATTAGAGAATCTTGATCTCGGGTCAAGAGCAATTGCAGATACTTTCACATTTCTTATTTTTCAATGAATATATGTCTTGGTAAGACAGATGAGTTTCCATGGGCCTACCATTTAATAAAATAAAATTAATGGGATAAAACCATAGTCCTACCATTACTAATAGAATAAAACCAATGGGCTAACTAGACTATAAAAAACACGTCAAAACCCTTACTTTATCAATGTCCTTTCGTCGAGTCCATCTGCCCATACAACTTGATAAGATTTTTCCACGAGTTGCATTTCCATTGCCAAGACCTACATAAATCATCAAAGACAAAACTTTTATATGAGTAAATAATATATAAGAAAATAACTAGGCATTTAAACATGTAAAAGACTCTAGAAATACTAAAGTGGAATACCTTAATGAGCTTCTCTTTGTTTCGAGAATAGGTTATTCTCTACTGAACAGGGCCAACCACATGAAGGTGGAAACTCAGATGGCCCCTCCTCCCCTCCCCCGTCACATTTCTCTCAATTCCCCATACCCAATAAATGATTTATTTTACATATAAAACATATAAACATTCATGCATAAGTAGGAAAGTCATCAAGACATATAAACATATAAACATTCATGCATAAGGAGGCAATTCATATAAATATTCATTCATATTAATAACAATAGTGATCAAAATACAAGTCATAAATTTATACTATCGTTTTTTTTTTTTTTTAACCCACAAGTGGGATATCATCATCCTCATTTGTCAACGTATTTCTTGTGCCTTTTCCTAGTTGTGTCAATTGTGTTTTCATGCCCTTGTGTACCATACTTCGGGTACTTCGATGAGCAGGGCATGGAGGAAGCTGCAAATGGGCATCAACTATAACAACAAAAATGGTCATATTGATATGCTAAAATATTACTGAAAGAACTATTTCATTAATTCGAATAACAATACACTATTTCTCTTTACTTGTCTATCTAGCCATGACAAATGGTGTGTTCATTGCTTTCATTGTTTGTTCCTCTTATAGTTCACCCTCATGAGGTACATTCTCTTCCATTGAAAGAAAAAACCTTATAAGTTTATGTCAACAAATAAATATCTATAATCATAATACATACTTCTATTTCTAAAGCATACATACTTGAATGGCTAGTATGCTCCCCAATATCATGCGACAGGCCCTCCCCACTATCAACTAGTAGTTGTTCATGAGTACCGCTACCCTCACTGCTTCGGTTTCTCTCCTACTTAAAACAAACATAAACATTTAGTTATTGGTGATATAATCAATCATGAATAGATTTTAAAAGTATACTAAAATGATGGCCTTATTGATTTTATTTACCTGCATTTGCATAATTGGGGAGATTGGTGTCTACCCCAATCTTTTTCAATATTCAACCACACTTTGAAAACCAAACTTGAAAAAAAGCTTTAGGTATTCCTCAGTGGCAGTGGATTTGAACGTATTTCCATGCAATGCATAACATCATTAAAATTTCTTATAATAAAAAAATTATTTGTTTGCTACTGTTAAATAAATATTCGCCAAAATTAATCATTTAATTCTTACAATTTGTGCTCTTATTTTTCTATATCCACCCTGGCCCAGTTTATGTTTCCTGTGTTTTTCCATTCTATCCTTTGTTTCTTTGGAGGTGTCATTCAGCCTATGAAAATTTTTAAATATGTTATATGTCGCAATTGTTATTTAAAAAACAAAATTGAGCATATTTCACTAAAAATATGATATGTGGTGTACCATGTTTTACCGGGTCATGGTTATTTTCCTTGTCTTTTTAGAAAAATATCCTTTGCATCCTCTATCAGTTCCTTCCACTCTTTCTTCCAAACCATGGGAGGGTGCTCATACTTGAGGTTTTCTTCCAATCTTTTCCTATATTGGACCCTGGTATATTTCAAACTCTCGCCAGCTAAATGGGTGACCACTTTTTTGTTGAATGTATTTCCAAACAAGCTTACCATATGGATTATCAATTCATCTTTCAAATTTCTATCTTTTCCATTCCACCTTGTGTGAATGGTGGGGCCAAAAAGATCCAATTCCTTGTCATTCAAGTTCCTATAGAATACATTATTTCCTGCTAAAACATTATGATCATTAATTTAAAGTAATTTCGACATATGTGATTTTCCATTACATGATAAAAATCAATCAATTAATTAATTAATACCTGCAATATTTTGTATATTTATTAGAACACAGTCGTCATCCACTAGAAAGGCAACATCTAATGATCCTGTGATTTTCACCCGTTTTGCTCCAAGATAATCTTCATTGTAATCGACACTAGGTTCATCTCCAACATCATGTGGAGTCCCAATGTTTGTATGGCCCTTCTTGGACATGTCATGCTACTCAAAATAAGTATGTTCATCATTTGATTCAAGGCCAACCTCAGGAGAGTCAAAAATCCTCATTGTTATGTTATGTCGGTGTTGTGGATGCACTGAAGCATCACTGCTACCAATAACGGTCTTTGTAGGTTGTCCACTCTCGGGTTTTAAAAAATCCTACAAAAGGAACACTTGAATTTATCAGATCATATAAAAAATATAAAACTAAAAATCATAAATGAATATATGTCATAGTCGATTAAATTATGTAAAGATGGCACTTACCCCATAAGAATGTATTTGAGCTTTCATCTCATTAATTCTTGCGTTGATCTCCTCCACCATGGGTCTTCTACTAATCAAACCAAGTAATTATATGTTTTCCTCAATCACCTCATCATCCCCATCGAGTGTGGACTGCAAACATCAAACAATAAAATTAAGGAAATTAATTTTAACATTAAATAAATTTAGTTATTGTAATCATATTTAGTTACTATTAACATTTACCCAATGCGGCATAGCGTGTGACTTTCAACGGTCACCCTGGATGGATGTAGCTGGAGGTGACTTTCCACGGTTGCCCTGGACGGATGTATCTTCAAGTGACTTTCCACAATCACCCTGACACAATAAATCAATCAATAAAATTTATGAAAATAATTGTAACATTAAAAAAAAATAAGATATTGTAATCATATTAACAACTGTTATATAATAATAAAAAAATTGTTATTCCATCGAATTTTAATTATTCGGAGTTGCCTTCAGACCGTGTAGGCATCCGAGCATAATCACTCTGCCACAATACAAGAAGCAAGACAATTAATGCAAATGCTTCAGTTAAATGGTATATAAGATAATTAATGCAAAAAAATAAATAATAAGAGTGACTGGTCAAAGGTTGAGTTAAATGGTATATAAGATATTTACCCACATAGTAGCATCCCCTCCATTTATTTTATTCAAATTGTAATCAATCAACAACTCTTCACCAACAACTATTGATTTTGTTGCACATACGAATATACGATTTCCTTCACGCCCCTCCAATATGCAATTTGATTGCTTAGTTGTTGTCCCTAGTCGTGTATTATTTATAAATCCCGCAATGTTTTCGGAAGCTTTTGGCCTTCCATAAATATACATAGTCACCCCTTTATTTTCATTTTTGTCTACTAGTTGTATATAATTTGAAGCAACTCCACATATATGCATACTTCGTGTATATTGAACCAACATCAACTAGTGATTGTATTTGAAGCATGGTCCGACATACTCCATCAATTCAGTTACAGTGCCATATTTGACCTTTATGTCATCCATGGAAAATAGCCTCAATCCATATAAGGACGATTGAGCAATGTGATACATCCTCCCATTGATGAAGAAATATGTGTCCAATTGAGGTATCTCCTTAGGTATTGATGGTTGCACTAGATTTATATACCTCAAGGGAAACTCAATGTCACCTATTCTCACATCATCATAATCACATGACCCTCCTTTGGCAATAAAAAATTTCATGCGTCTACGAAATCTTCTCCATACATTTTCAGCTCTAGTTGATCTAGAACTTTTAGATGTAGTACAATACGTCTCACTTTCAACCTCTCCTAGTATATCTTGATCCTCAATCAAGGAATATAGATCTAATAGGTACCTATTTGGTGGTACCTACACTCAATAAAATGAGAAAATAAGATATCGAGCTAAGTATTTTGGAAGAGATGATGAATGTTTACTTGAAAGTCATGAAATGTGAAAAACATTCAACAAGCATGGTTTAATTAGAATGTAAGGCCTTTTGAGATTGATGTCATGTTATTTTATGTCATCACTCATGATTTTAATTTCTCATTATTTCTCATAAAGAGATTTTCTCTAGATTTAGATGATATGTTTGAGTATGCTTTAGAGATGTGAAACCAAATTTGTACAAAGCCATTTCTTCATGGTAATGAATTCACATTGGAGAATCTTGATCTCAGTCAAGAGTAATTGCAAAGAATTTCACATTTCTTATGTTGCAATGAAGATCTGTCTTGGTAAGACAGATGAGTTTCCATAGGTGTATTGTTTTGTTAAATTTGGCAACATCAGCAATCATTCTCCAATGAGAGGCCAAATGGGCCACCATGAGGCTAGCCAGGGAGATTTGGAGAATCAATCAGTCTTGTGAGGTATTGAAAAAATCCAAGGGGAACGTACAACCTCTTTGAGTCAAACCAAAAGTCAGGATGAACGATATGCTTTATGATATTGCGAGTCAAGATGTAATTCTAATGCAAAATCCACTTGGAACATACAACCTCTGTGAGCATAGAGAGTCTAGTGAAAAAGTCAGGGGGAATGTACAACCTCTGTGAGCATAGACAGACTGGTGCAAAAGTCAGGGGGAACATACAACCTCTATGAGCCTAGTCAAACCTTGTGATCCATGAGCAAAAGTCAAGGCAACTAGCAAAATTTAGGTTGAACATAAATTCATTTGAGATAGAAACAAAGAATCTTCCCGATATTGCAAATGATGTAAATGTATTGATCTAGTGCATAGGCACTTGTGACACTATCCACCATGAAGAAATTTTAATTTCCATATATAAGATTCAAGTTGCATAAGTTGCATAAAGTTTCATAGTTGCATAAAGTTGTATAAGTTGCATAAAGTTGCATAAGTTGCATAACGTTGCATAGTTGCATGTTGCATAAAGTTGCATAAAGTTGCATAGTTGCATAAGTTGCCTAAATTTACATAAGTTTCATAAAGTTGCATAAGTTGCATAATTTCATAAGGTTGCATAAAGTTGCATAGTTGCATAAGTTGCATAGTTGTATAAAGTTGCATAAGTTGCATAGTTGCATTAAAGTTGCATAAAGTTGCATGTTTCATAAAGTTGCATATTATTTCTGCAATTTGAATCAGAGATTTAGTAGGGATGAAGAAGACATTGTTGTTGTTTTTTAGTATAGTATTTCTAAAAATGTTTTTGAAGAGTCTCGTGAAGATACGGTCTTCCTTGTTGCTCCAGGGGATAAAAACTAGAATTTTCATAATCAAGTTGAAATCTTACATAAGAAGAAAGACATGGTTGTCCAAGTAGACCTAGAAGAAGAGAAAATACCTGAAAAGATATTGCAACTCAGTACACACAAAATCAACTTTTCATATCATCTGATACAGGTTGTGAATTGCAACTTACACATGTTGCTAATATCAGTTGATATAGGCTGTGAGTTGTAGCTTACACAGGCTGTGCATATCATCTAATATAGGTTGTGAGTTGCAACATACATGGGCTGTGAATATTAGTTGATACAGGAAACAAGTTGTAGCTTACACAGGCTATGAATATCATTTGATACAGGCTGCGAGTTGCAGCTTACACAGGCTGTGAGTATCAGTTGATACAAGCTGGGAGTTGCAACTTACACAGGCTACGAATATCACCTGATATAGGTTGTGATTTGCAACATACATAGGGTGTGAATATTAGCTGATATAGGTTACAAGTCAAGACAAATGAGATGCTTTATGATCTTGAAAGTCAAGATGTAATTCTAATGCAAAATCCAAGGGGGACGTACAACCTCTGTGAGCATACACAGTCTAGTGAAAAAAGTCAGGGGGAATGTACAACCTCTGTGAGCATAGACAGACTGTTGCAAAATTCAGGGGGAAAATATAACCTTTGTGAGCCTAGTAAAGCCTTTTGAGCCATGATCAAAATTCAAGACATCTAGCAAAATTTAGGTTGAACATAAAATTCCTATGAGCTAGAAACAAACAATCTTCCTAATATTGCAAATGATGTAAATGTATTGATCTTGTGTGTTGGCACGTGTAACACTATCCACCATTAAGAAATTTGAATTGCCATGTATAAGAGTCAACTTGCATAAGTTGCATAGTTTCATAAATTTGCATAAAGTTGCATAGTTGCAAAAAGTTGCATAAGTTGCATAAAGTTGCATAAAGTTTCATAAGTTGCATAGTTGCATAGTTTCATAAGTTGCATGTTGCATAAAATTGCAAAGTTGCATAAGTTGCATGTTGCATAAAGTTGCATAAATTTGCATAAGTTTCATAGTTTCATAAAGTTGCATAAAGTTGCATAGTTGCGTAAAGTTGCATAAAGTTGCATAAGTTGCATAAATTTTCCTAAGTTCCATAGTTGCATGTTGGCCCTTGACCAAGTTTTTAGGAAACATTGGTTGTGTTTGACCACTTTTGGGACTTCGATAGGATGGTCGAGGATGGAGCACCCAGGCAAAGGGGAGATCGCGGGATCTCACTTGTTTTGTGGACCTAGCAAGGGGTTCATTAGGGTTTTGGGATGTCATCCCATGGATTTACCCATGTTTAGGCCTTGTTGTAAGGGATGTAAAACTATATATATGAAGGAATTTAATATATAAATGGGGTGCTTAGTGCAAGCGATATAGAGGATCTAGTTGGTTATGTCCACCATATTTTGTAAGGGGGTGCTTAGTGCAAGCGATGTAAAGGATCTGGTTGGCTATGTGAACCATAGGTTGTAAGGGATTGGCTTAGTGCATGACTACTAGTAGGGATTGGCTTAGTGCAAGAGATTGTAAGTGCTTTGTGCAAACAGGCTATGTAGGAGTTGGCTCTATGACTTGACCTAGTTTTGGGAAGGAGGATCTAGTGCACAGCTCACAGATCTCCTATCCTTTGTGGAGTTAGGATCTGTGGCTTTGTGCATAGGAGTAGGTGAATGTAATAATATTGGAGACTAATAAAGAAGAAGAAGAAGTTGGTGGATGTAGCCCCACACTAGAGTGAACCATGTATATCATATGTCTTGATATGCTTTGTGCGTTGTTGTTTATGTGGTTATTTGCTTAGTGTTGTTGTTGTTATGTATAATGAATGCATCTAATATTCTATCTTAGTGCTTAATGATGTGAATGAATGCTAGATCGGAGTTAATGATGTGTTCTAAGTAAGTAAAAGTATTAGATCTCGATTGTTACTGCGTTGATCTGTAATAAGGGTTTAACTTGCGATGTGAATAAGGTTCAAGAACTAATGCATGTTATTGGATAAGTGTTATGTTAAGTATTGTAATCACATATTTGTGTCTGAGCTCGGTTGTAGACACCTGAGTCCAACAACCCCCACTACCTCTACCTCGGGTGAGACTTCATTTTCTTCGCAGGTGTTTCCGAAAGGGCCAGTAGTTAGGGATTTTTTGGTGCGTTGTTGAAGCATTGAACCTTGGGTCTGCCCCTATGCCAACATTGCATAAGGTTGCATAAGTTGCATAGTTGCATAAAGTTCCATAAGTTCCATAGTTGCATAAAGTTGCATAAAGTTGCATAAGTTTCATAGTTGCATAAATTTTCATAAGTTACATAAGTTGCATAGTTGCATAAAGTTGAATAAGTTGCATAGTTTCATTAAAGTTTCATAAGTTTCATTGTTGCACAAAGTTTCATAAGTTTCTTAGTTGCATAAAGTTGCATAAGTTTCATAGTTGCATAAGTTGCATAAAGTTGCATAAGTTTCATAGTTGCATAAAGTTGAATAAGTTGCATAGTTGCATTAAAGTTGCATGTTGTATAAAGTTTCATAGTATTTTTGCATTTTGAATCAGATATTTAGTAGGGATGAAGAAGACATTGTTGTTGTTTTTTATTATAGTATTTTTGAAAATGTTTTTGAAGAGTCTCGTGAAGATACAGTCTTCCTTGCTTCTCCAGGGGATAAAAACCAACATTTTCATAATCAAGTTGAAATCTTACATAAGAAGAAAGACATGGTTTTCGAAGCAGACCTAGAAGAAGAGAAAATACATGATGATATTACAACTTAGTACACACAAAATCAACTTTTCATATGAGCCAATACAGGCGATGATTTGCAGCTTAAATAGGTTGTGAATATCATGTGATAAAGGATGTGAGTTGTAGCTTACACAGGTTGTGAATATCAGCTGATACAGGTTGTGATTTGCAACATACATAGGCTGTGAATATCAAATGATATAGACTGAGAGTTGCAACTTACACAGGTAGCGAATATCGGTTGATATAGGCTGCAAGTTGTAGCTTACATAGGCTGCGAATATCGGTTGATACTAGTCGTGAGTTGCAACTTACACAGGCTGCAAATATCAGTTGATACATGATGTGAGTTACAACATCCACAGGTTGTGAATACCAATTGATACATGCTACAAGTTGCAACTTACACAGGCTATGAATATCAACTCATACAAGCTATGAGTTGTAGCACACACAAGTTGTGAGTATCAGCTTACACAAGCTATGAATATAAGATGATATAGGTTGTGAGTAGTCCATAAAAGACAGAAGATTAGTACTCAGATAATGAAAAAATTATTCCATAGTGATGGTATACAACAGATGTATTTATCAACAAGTTTATGAGTCTATTACAGGTTACACACTTTGGTCCAAGTTGTCTTGGCAAGCTCGTTAAGAGCAGAATTTCATGGTGGAATATTTTTAAGTGATCATACATTACTAATGCAATAAAAGAATATTGTTTGTTGGCGCTTTTCTCCCTGTGTAAGGTTTTCCTAGGGTATATGCATTGTGATCTTGTATGTTGGTAAATTTTTATGGTTTTTTCTATTTTGGTTTATGGAGTATAGTAAGCTGAAATCAAAGTGTTGGAGAATTTAAAGTAATAATCTACATATTATATCAAGCTCTAAATTCAACAACTATAACCCCCATTCCCAAAACCCTTCAACCTTATCACCATTAATCCTTATAACATAGAATTTATTAACGACTACCAATGAAAATGAAATAGAAAGTCAAGGAAGAAAAACCTGCAAAACCTCCATTTATTTTTAATCTATATCTATGTCGGTCCTTCAAGCTATTTTTCTATATCGCACACCTTTAACAATAGTTATGAAACCATTTATAGGAGAACCAAGTACAATGATTCCTTGTGCATAAAATGGCCACCCGTTAGCTGGTCCAAAGTGCACTTAGATTGGAAACAAGGTGACCACTTACGGGATTTGTCTAGAATTCACATAAATTGTAAAACAAATAGAACTTGGAGAGAAGTTGCAAACAAACGGAACTATGCCAAAATAGTTCATGTAATTTACAGATTCAAGCCACAGTTACAGTTATGATTGGGTGATGTACAATAACTGAAGGGTGCATCAATAACTGATCTAGGGATTCTCTATGAGAATGAAGGATGCATCACACATAACGTTGATACTTTGCAGAGTCTCTTCTTCCTTCACCACGTAGATCTATCTGCACCCCATCCTCCATCTCTCAAGCGCAGAATTAGAAATTCGGGTAGGAAAACCAACGTCGAGTGGTTTCTCAGCCTTTATTTCAATCTTTGTCATAGAGTTGGCTGGAATTGCCATGTTGAGGGCATCAAAATCCCCCTCCCACACAAATTGACCATACCGAGAGCATCAAAATTCCCCTCCAGCACAAATTGACCAAAAGTGAAGTTTCAAAATATAGTTGATATGAAGAGAATCAAGTTTACAAATATATTTTACAATACATTAACAAGAAGAGCTTGGAGATCCGTTATCAATTTCAGCAGCATGGTGTTGGGTTTGGTCAGATAGGGCTCCTCCTCTGTCATTGTCCAAATGTGTGAGTTTCTCTGTGAGTCATGGAACGGGCGGTCGGGTTTTGTTGCTCTACACCTAGTCTTGGAATGGGTGGCTCAACCATTTGTTGCTCTGAGATGGGTGAGACAGGCCCTTTGCTGCTTTGAGATGTTTCTCTGAGATGGGCGAGACTAGCCTTAATTTTTTTCTCTAGCTGCCATGAATGGGCGTGCGGGCGAGATAGTTTTAGTTTTAGTTTTTATGTTATGTTTTTTTTATTGTTTTTTTATTTTTTGTTTTTAATGTAATTAAGATATAATAAATATATATAATCTAATATAATATATTTTGTTTTATGTTATGTTTTTTATATTGTTTTTTTAATATAATTCATGTATATAAATATATATAATATATAAATACATATATACATACATATACATACATATATATATAGCTAAGGGTCATAGGAATTAGGGTTGATACATTCTTAGGAGTTACGAGATAGGGTTTATGTGGCATTGGGATTACAAGTTTAGTTGGGTTATTGATGAAGGGTAATAGGGTAAACTTTAAGGGGTTATAAGGATTAAAATTATGTTGTTATATGTTATAGTGTCCAGTTTTAAGGATTGTAAGAACTACGAGTTAAGTGTTATAAGGATTAGGGTTGAAAAGGATTAGGCATTATGAGTTATAGGGGTTATTATTTTGGGCTAATATCCGTTGGTTGTGGTTTCTATACATAGTATCTAGGGACAGTGGGAATCTTGTTAATCCATTCACGCATGTCACTAATTAGATGACTAGGCATCTGACTACCTTAAGAGAGTCATAGTTACTCCCGTCGTTTACCGAGGTTTGGTTAAATTTATTCACTTTCACATGCATATCACTGGGTATAAATCACATTGCATCAGCATCCGCAGGGATCATCACAATTCTTTGTTTTAATTAAACAATGGAATTCCCCTTGTCAAAACTAGTATAGAAAAGGGGAATTCCATTGTTTATATATATATATATATATGACAAGGGGAATTCCATTGTTTAATTAAAACAAAGCATTGTGATGATCCTTGCGGATGCTGACGCAATGTGATTTATACCCAGTGATATGCATGTGAAAGTGAATAAATTCAACCAAACCTTGGTAAATGACGGGAGTAACTATGACTCTCTTAAGGTAGTCAGATGCCTAGTCATCTAATTAGTGACATGCGTGAATGGATTAACAAGATTCCCACTGTCCCTAGATACTATGTATAGAAACCACAGCCAACGGATATTAGCCCAAAATAATAACCCCTATAACTCATAATGCCTAATCCTTTTCAACCCTAATCCTTATAACACTTAACTCGTAGTTCTTACAATCCTTAAAACTAGACACTATAACATATAACAACATAATTTTAATCCTTATAACCCCTTAAACTTTACCCTATTACCCTTCATCAATAACCCAACTAAACTTGTAATCCCAATGCCACATAAACCCTATCTCGTAACTCCTAAGAATGTATCAACCCTAATTCCTATGACCCTTAGCTATC
>SNQJ01S0051671.1:93633-109087 GCA_010110895.2 Picea sitchensis
AAAAAAAACAGAACATAAAAACTAAAACTAAAACTAAAAACTAAAACTATCTCGCCCGCACGCCCATTCATGATAGCTAGAGAAACAAATTAAGGCTAGTCTCACCCATCTCAGAGAAACATCTCAAAGCAACAAAGGGCATGTCTCTCCCATCTCAGCGCAACAAATGGTTGAGCCACCCATTCCAAGACTAGGTGTAGAGCAACAAAACCCGACCACCCATTCCATGACTCACAGAGAAACTCACACATTTGGACAACGACAGAGGAGGAGCCCTATCCAATCAAACCCAGCATCATGCTACCAAAATTGATAATGGATCTCCAAGCTCTTCTTGTTAATGTATTGTACAATATATTTGTAAACTTGATTCTCTTCATATCAACTATATTTTGAAACTTCACTTTTGGTCAATTTGTGTGGGAGGGGGATTTTGATGCCCTCAGTATGGTCAATTTGTGTGGGAGGGGGATTTTGATGCCCTCAGCATGGTAATTCTAGCCAACCCTATGACAAAGTTTGAAATAAAGGTTGAGAAACCACTCGATGTTGGTTTTGCTACTCGAATTTCTAATTCTGTGCTTGAGAGATGGAGGATGGGGTGCATATAGATCTACATGGTGAAGGAAGAAGAGACTCTGCAAAGTATCAATGTTATGTGAATCCCAAGATCAGTTATTGATGCACCCTTCAGTTATTGTACATCACCCAATCATAACTGTAATTGTGGCTTGAAACTATAAATTACATGAACTATTTTGGCACAGTTCCATTTGTTTGCAACTTCTCTCCATATTCTATTTGTTTTACAATTTATGTGTATTCTAGACAAAGGCCGTAAGTGGTCACTTTGTTTGCAATCTAAGTGCACTTTGGACCAGCTAACAGGCGGCCATTTTATGAAAAAGGAATCATTGTACTTGGTTCTCCTATAAATGGTTTCATAACTATTGTTAAAGGCATGTGATATAGAAAAATAGCTTGAAGGACCGACATAGATATAGATTAAAAATAAATAGAGGTTTTGTAGGTTTTGCTTCCCTGACTTTCTATTTCATTTTCATTGGTAGTCCTTAATAAATTCTATGTTATAAGGATTAATGTTGATAAGGTTGAGGGGTTTTGGGAATGGGGGTTATAGTTCTTGAATTTAGAGCTTGATATAATATGTAGATTATTACTTTAAATTCTCCAACACTTTGATTTCATCTTACTATACTCCATAAACCAAAATAGAAAAGAACATAAGAATTTACCAACATGCAAGATCACAACGCATATACCCTGGGAAAACTATACACAGGGAGAAAAGCACCAACAAACAATCTTCTTTTATTGCATTAGTAATGTATGATCACTTACAGATATTCCACCATGCAATTCTGCTCTTAACGAGCTTGCCAAGATGACTTAGACCAGAGTGTGTAACCTGTAACAGACTAATAAAATTGCTGATAAATACATCTGCTGTATACCATTACTATGGAATAATTTGTGCATTACCTGAGTAGTAAAATTCAGTCTTTTATGGACTACTCACAACCTGTATCAGCTTATATTCACAGCTTGTGTAAGCTGATACTCACAACTTGTGTATGCTACAACTCACAACTTGTATTAGTTGATATTTGTAGCCTGTGTAAGTTGCAACTTGTAGCCTGTATTAGCTGGTATTCACAGCCCGTGGATGTTGTAACTCACGTCATGTATCAACTGATATTTGTATCCTGTGTAAGTTGCAACTCACAACTAGTATCAACTGATATTCACAGCCTGTGTAAGCTACAACTTGTAGCCTGTATCAACTGATATTTTCTACCTGTGTAAGCTGCAACTCGCGACCTGTATCATTTTATATTCACAGCTTGTGTATGTTGCAACTCACAACTTGTATCAGATGATATTCACAACCTGTGTAAGCTACAACTCACATCCTTTATCACATGATATTCACAGCCTGTTTAAGCTGCAAATTGTAGCCTGCATTGGCTGATATGAAAATTTGATTTTGCGTGTACTAAGTTGTAATATCATCATGTATTTTCTCTTCTTCTAGGTCTACTTCGAAAACCATGTCTTTATTCTTATGTAAGATTTCAACTTGATTATGAAAATGTTGGTTTTTATCCCCTGGAGTAGCAAGGAAGACTGTATCTTCACGAGACTCTTCAATTTTTTTTTCAAAAATACTATAATAAAAAACAACAACAATGTCTTCTTCATCCCTACTAAATATATTATTCAAAATGCAGAAATACTATGAAACTTTATACAACATGCAACTTTAATGCAACTATGCAACTTATTCAACTTTATGCAACTATGAAACTTATGCAACTTTATGCAACTTATGCAACTATGAAACTTATGTAACTTTATGCAACTATGAAACTTATGCAACTTTGTGCAACAATGAAACTTATGAAACTTTAATGCAACTATGAAACTTATTTAGCTTTATGCAACTATGAAACTTATGTAACTTATGAAACTTTATGCAACTATGAAACTTATGCAACTTTATGCAACTATGAAACTTATGCAACTTTATGAAACTATCCAACTTATGCAACTTTATGCAATGTTGGCACAGGGGCAGACCTAGGGTTCAACGCTTCAACAACACACCAAAAAAACCCTAACTATCGGCCCTTTCGAAAACACCTGCGAAGCAGATGAAGTCTCACCTGAGGTAGAGGCAGTGGGGGTTGTAGGAATCAGGTGTCTACAACTGAGATGGGACATAGATATGTGATTACAATACTTAACATAGCACTTATCCAATAACATGCATTAGTTCTTGAACCTTATTCACATCGCAAGTTAAACCCTTATTACAGATCAACGCAGTAACAATCAAGATCTAATACTTCCAATTACTTAGAACACATCATTAACTCCGATCTAGCATTCATTCACATCATTAAGAACTAAGTTAGAATATTAGATGCATTCATTATACATAACAACAACAACACTAAGCAAATAACCAAATAAACAACAACACACAAAGCATATCAAGACATAGGATATACATGGTTCACCCTAGTGTGGGGCTACATCCACCAACTTCTTCTTCTTTATTAGTCTCCAATCTTATTACATTCACTTTCTCTTGTGAACAAAGCCATAGATCCTAACTCCACAAAGGATAGGAGATCTGCAAGCTACGCACCAGATCCTCCTTCCCAAAACTAGGTCAAGTCATAGAGCCAACTCCTAGACAGTCTGTTCGCACAAAGCACTTACAATATTTTGCACTAATCCAATTCCTACTAGTATTCATGTACTAAGTTAATCCCTTACAACCTATGGTGCACATAGCCAACCAGATCCTTTACATCGCTTGCACTAAGCACCCCCTTACAACATATGGTGCACATAGCCAACTAGATCCTCTATAGCGCTTGCACTAAGCACCCCATTTATATATTAAATTCCTTCATATATATACTTTTACATCCCTTACAACAAGGCCTAAACATGGGTAAACCCATGGGACAACATCCCAAAACCCTAATGAACCCCTTGCTGGGTCCACAAAACAAGTGAGATCCCGCGATCTCCCCTTCGCCTGGGTGCTCCATCCTCGACCATCCTATCGAAGTCCCAAAAGTGGTCAAACACGACCAATGTTTCCTCAAAACTTGGTCAAGGGCCAACATGCAACTATGCAACTTAGGAAAATTTATGCAACTTATGCAACTTTATGCAACTATGCAGCTTTATGAAACTATGAAACTTATGCAAATTTATGCAACTTTATGCAACGTGCAACTTATTCAACTTTGCAATTTTGTGCAACATGCAACTTATGAAACTATGAAACTATGCAACTTATGCAACTTTATGCAACTTTTTGCAACTATGCAACTTTATGCAAATTTATGAAACTATGCAGCTTATGCAACTTGACTCGTATACATGGCAATTCAAATTTCTTCATGGTGGATAGTGTTACACGTGCCAACACACTAGATCAATACATTTACATCATTTGCAATATTAGGAAGATTGTTTGTTTCTAGCTCATAGGAATTTTATGTTCAACCTAAATTTTGCTAGATGTCTGGAATTTTGATCATGGTTCACAAGGCTTGACTAGGCTCAGAAAGGTTGTATTTTCCCCCTGAATTTTGCACCAGTCTGTCTATGCTCCTAGAGGTTGTACGTTCCCCCTGAATTTTTTCACTAGACTATGTATGCTCACAGAGGTTGTACATCCCCCCTCAATTTTTCATTAGACTTACATCTTGACTTGCAAGATCATAAAGCATCTCATTTGTCTTGACTCGTAACCTATATCAGCTGATATTCACACCCTATGTATGTTGCAAATCACAACCTATATCAGGTGATATTAATAGCTTGTGTAAGCTGCAACTCGCAGCTTGTATCAACTGATATTCACAGCCTGTGTAAGCTACAACTCGCAGCCTATATCAAATGATATTCATAGCCTGTGTAAGATGCAACTTGTTTCCTGTATCAAGTGATATTCACAGCCCGTGTATGTTGCAACTCACAACCTATATTAGATGGTATGCACAACCTGTGTAAGCTACAACTCACAACCTATATCAACTGATATTAGCAACCTGTGTAAGTTGGAATTCACAATCTGTATCAGATGATATGAAAAGTTGATTTTGTGTGTACTGAGTTTCAATATCATCAGGTATTTTCTCTTCTTCTAGATTTACTTGGACAACCATGTCTTTCTTCTTATGTAAGATTTCAACTTGATTATGAAAATTCTAGTTTTTATCCCCTGGAGAAACAAGGAAGACTGTATCTTCATGAGACTCTTCAAAAACATTTTCAGAAATACTATACTAAAAAACAACAACAATGTCTTCTTCATCCCTACTAAATCTCGGATTCAAATTGCAGAAATAATATGCAACTTTATGCAACTTTAATGCAACTATGCAACTTATGCAACTTTATGCAACTTTAATGCAACTATGCAACTTATGCAAGTTTATGCAACTATGAAACTTATGCAACTTATGCAACTTTATGCAACTTTATGAAACTTATGCAAATTTAGGAAACTTATGCAACTATGCAACTTTATGCAACTTTATGCAACATGCAACTATGCAACTTTATGCAACTATGCAACTTTATGCAACTATGCAACTTATACAACTTTATGCAACTATGAAACTTTATGCAACTTATGCAACTTTATGCAACTTATGAAACTTGAATCTTATATATGGAAATTCAAATTTCTTCATGGTGGATAGTGTCACAAGTGCCTATGCACTAGATCAATACATTTACATCATTTGCAATATCAGGAAGATTGTTTGTTTCTAGCTCATATGAATTTATGTTCAACCTAAAATTTGCTAGTTGCCTTGACTTTTGCGCATGGCTCACAAGGTTTGACTAGGCTCATAGAGGTTGTATTTTCCCCCTGACTTTTGCACCAGTCTGTCTATGCTCACAGAGGTTGTATGTTCCCCCTCACTTTTTCACTAGACTCTCTATGCTCAGAGAGGTTGTACATTCCAAGTGGATTTTGCATTAGACTTACATCTTGACTCACAAGATCATAAAGCATATCATTCATCCTGACTTTTGGTTTGACTCAAAGAGGTTGTACGTTCCCCTTGGATTTTGTCAATATCTCACAAGACTGGTTGATTCTCCAAATCTCCCTGGCTCGCCTCAAGGTGGCCCATCTGGCCTCTCATTGGAGAATGATTACTGATGCTGCCAAATTTAACAAAACAATACGCCTATGGAAACTCATATGTCATACCGAGACAGATCTTCATTGCAAAATAATAAATGTGAAAGTGATGCCAATGCCCTCCTCACAACCTGTAGGTCGAAAGGTCCACGTCAGATCACAGGATCTTCTCTCCTCTACTAGCCCGAAGAACTCAAATGCTCTTCTATTTCCCTATCGGGAAATCTACACCCACAACAATACTCGTGGGATCCCCCTTCTTTACAATCGGGAGATCAAAACTCGTGACTTTGTGGATCCAATGGTCGAGCATAGGCCTCTCGAACCCTCGAAACCCGACAATAGTCAGCACTGACCTTTCCCTATCAAGGTTTTATCTATCACAATTTCACCACTCGCGATATCAAACAGCTCACTTTACCGACTCCCGACTCCTGAAATGCTGAAACTCTGATGCACATGCGAGTTGACCTTTTAACACCTTCAATCCATTGGCATTTCGGAGTTCGCGGTATCGGGAATCCTGATGCAGTGAGTTTGGGACTTCTCGCCATGAAACTCCGATATGGTATGCCACCTGTCCACTCACTGACTCTGCTGTGGCCCATACAAACCTTTGGCTGTCGGGATATCGTGTATCGTAATATCGTGATTACTGTTGTGTTGTTACGGAGTTTCAACCCACAAAACCCCGATATGTGAATCCACGTGTGGATCCGATGGTCCTTGTGGCTCGGATCAACGACTCTATGCCTCTTGAGCTTTAAACCTCTTGGGAATACCTGCAGTATCTCCCCTGCACCTCTGTGAGATCTAACAGCTCACGAAATTTCACGAATCCTCCTCGGAGAATACCGACCATCCATTGCTCTTGATGAAATCTGCGAGATGACTATGTGTTCCTCTGCAGAACTCATCCACCTGCACACAACTTGTGATGCCTCTCACGAACTTTGAGTCTCATCTCCTCTGCGCTATCCTTCAACAAATTCGAAGGCCTATCTCTCCTGAGATTTTATAAAAGACCCTTGCACACACTCCTTGCAGCAACCTTCAAACATGTCTAAGTGTTTGAATCCTTCGACTCTACGCACACCTGCAACAACAGTCTCTCAATGTTTTGCTCAGGTTTGCAACCCTGAAGCTTCACTTGGCCTGGGCACTCCTTGCACGGCTCCTGTGCCCAACTGCACTTTTGAGGAAATGATAACAAGAGTCAAACTATCTGAGCTTAAGAGATGCAACCCTAAATTCTTGTCGACGCACTCCTTGCGGACACTTCAAGTGCACTCCTTGCAGGAATTCTTACTCAGATAGAGAAACAATTGAAACTCATTCCTTCTTCCCTTCATATTTCAACTCAACCATGAAATCATATACATAGAATATAAAAGCAAATGTATAATAGGAAGCAAACATTCATGAGCATATCAACATCAATACGCAGAGAACAACACAAAACCATGAATTTGAATCAAGCTCTTCTATTAGTTCAAATATCAGTACATGGTTGTTCTTACACAACCCTCTGCATGCTCTTGCTCCAATGCTTCATACTAATGTTACAAATGCACAATGAGGGTGTCTATATCCCATTTCCCTCCTGTGCTCTAAAACTGTCTAGTATAAAATTAAATTCTATCTACTTTACATTAACTACTTTAAATTCCTTCTACCTACTAAGGACGAGAGCTAAAGGCTCAAGGTATGATTACAATATACAAGTATGCTTCATTAAATTTCCACATTAATGCNTCGTGCAACAATTCCAAGGTGTTTTCAAAATTTGTGCTGGCGCTTGTCTAGCTATCTTCCGCTTCCGAGCTAGCTCGCTTGATGTGTTGGTGATGCTCCTGTGTCATACTCTCTCGCTTGAAAACTTTCATGGGCTCCTGTCCATGAGCTCCTGCACGGTCTGTCCATGACTTTGTATCTCTGCTTCAGTCTCCCAGCTGGCATCTTCAACTGGATGATTCTTCCATTTGACGAGATACTCAAAGTATTCTTTCCTTCTGGTCTTCTTACCAATTCTCTTGTCCAGTATGCACTCCATCTATGGATTCTCTGCAAATGGCATCTATTTTGTCCATTGGATCAATGGTTTCTCATCTCTAGTCCCTTCTTCCCCAACTCTATATGGGTACAAATCCGAGATATTGAATATCGGAGAAATTCCGATCCCATCGGGTAATTCAATCTCATAAGCATTTGTCCAAATTTATTTAAGACCCTACACGGTCTGATTTTCTTCATTTTCAACTTATTATACGTTCCTCTCGGGAACCTTTCCTTTCTCAAATGTGCCAGAACCAGATCACCAACCTCAAATTGAAGTTGTCTTCTATGCTGATCGGCTCTGCGCTTATACTCTTGACTTGATTCCAACAATCGTCTCTTCACCTGACTGTGAAGTTCCTTCATCACCTCTGCGAATTCTTCTGCACTAGCACTTCTAGTAGCAGTCTGTTCTGAATCCCTCAGTTCATAAATTCCTCTCGGATGCATTCCATAAACAACCTGAAATGGACTTTTCCCTGTGCTCCTGTTGACTGAGTCATTATACGCAAACTCCGCCTGTGGTAATATGTTGTCCCACTGGTTGTGGTGCTCTGTCACCAAGCTTCTCAGCAAGTCTCCCATAATTCTGTTCACCACTTCTGTCTTTCCATCCATCTGAGGATGATAAGCTGAACTAAATGACAAGCTAGTTCCCAGTTTCTTCCATAAGGTCCTCCAAAAATGCCCTATGAATTTCGTATCTCGATCCGAAACTATACTCCTTGGAAAACCATCAAGTCGAATGACCTCTTTGAAGAACAGATTAGCAATGTGAGTTGTGTCATTGGTTTTCTGACATGGAATGAAGTGTGCCATCTTGGAAAATCTATCCACTACCACAAAGATAGAATCAACACCTCTTTGTGTTCTTGGAAACCCCAATACAAAATCCATGCTAATCGCGTCCCCGACCTCTCTGGTATGGGAAATGGTTGATAAAACCCTGCATTCTGCTTTCTCCCCTTCGAATGCTGGAAAATTCTACACCTATCTACAAATCTCTTGACATCAACTCACATTCCTAGCCAAAAATATGACTCATTCATCTTTGTGAACGTCTTTTCGTGACCAAAATGTCCTGCCAATCCACCACTGTGTTTCTCCTTCAGCAAATTCTCCCTCATGGAGCATTTCAGAATACACAGTTGATTAGCTCTGAATAGTAATCCTTCTTGGATCATGTATTCGGCCCACTGGCTCCTGTCTCTGAGAACTATATTCTCAGCTGCTTCATACGCCTCTCCAAAATCTGGATCATTTACGTACATGTTCCTGAGATCATCAAAACCCAATGTTTTGACTTTGAACTCCTGCAATAGCAAACGCTTTCTACTCAAAGCATCAATAACTTTGTTAGTAGTACCAGAAATATGTTTAATCACAAATGTGAAATTCTGCATATACTCAACCCATTTGACATGTTTCTGATTCAACTTCCTCTGTTGAGTCACAAATTGCAATGCATGATTGTCACTGTACAAGACAAATTCCTTCGGGATCAAGTAATGCTTCCATTTCTTTAATGCCCGTACAATAGCATAAAACTCCTGATCATAAGTGGAGTATTTCAATTTCACCTCATTAAGATTCTCGTTGAAATATGCTATCGGCCTGTCTTCTTGACTTAATACCGCCCCAATTGCAAATCCACTTGCATCACATTTCACCTGAAATGTCTTCAGGAAATCCGGCAACACCAAAACTGGTTGTTTCGTAATCTTCCTCTTCAACAGATTGAAACTCTTCTCATCTTCATCAGTCCAGTGAAAAGAATTATGCCACTTTTTCACTATATCCATCATCTCTGCGCTAATTCCACTGGAATTCTTGATGAACTTTCGGTAGAAACTAGCCAATCCATGAAAACTTCTCACCTAAAAATATTCCTCGGTGATGGCCAATTCTTGATTACCTCCACCTTGTCTGGATCCATCCTCAACTCATTTGCTAAAATAACAAACCCCAAGTAAATGAGCTCTGACTTCATGAATGAGGATTTTTTCATGTTTATCAACAGCTTCTCCTGCTGCAATTTCTGCATCACTGTATCCAAATGCTTCAGATGCTCTGCCACTGTTTTACTGTAAACCAGTATGTCATCCAAATACACAATGACAAATTTCCCAATGAACTCCCTCAGGACTTCATTCATCAACCTCGTGAAGGTACTTGGCGCATTTGTTAAGCCAAACAACATAACAAGCCATTCATACAAACCCTCGTTGGTTTTGAATGCAGTCTTCCATTCATCACCTTCTCTCATGCGAATCTGGTGATATCTTCTTTTCAAATCAAACTTTGAAAAATATTTTTCTCCGCTCAAGCAATCCATCAGATCATCCATCCTTGGCAATGGAAATTTGTACCTAATGGTTATCTTGTTTATCTCCCTCGAATCAGTACACATCCTCTAGCCTTCGTCTTTCTTCGGATTGAGTACTGTTGGAACAACACATGGACTCAAGCTTTCCCTGACCAAACCTTTGTCCAATAACTCCTGGACTTGCCTTTTAACCTCTTCATTCTCCTGCAGCGTCAATCTGTACGTGGATTTATTTGGTAAATTGGACCCTAGTATGAGGTCAATATGATGACTCACACTCCTGATCAGTGGTAACGAGCGAGGTAATTCATCCACTAAGATGTCAGCGAACTCTTCCAGCAGTTCCTGAACTTCCTCTGGTAAATCATCCACTCTTGTGCTAGTCAAAATAATCCTCGACTTTCTGACCGCAATGAACTATGGATCCTCCTTATTCTTAACCTCTGTAAGAAGTTCCTTCCCACTCATGAGAAGTACTGTGTTTCTTACTTCCAACTTCACCTCCTTATCCTTGATCGGAAGAAACATGTGTGTCCTCCCATTCTTCTCCAGGGTGGATTTGTTCATTTGCCCATCATGAATCACATTCCTATCATATTGCCATGGTCTACCTAGCAATAGATGACAAACATCCATGGAAATAACATCACATAAGATCTTATCATTATATCCTCCTATATTAAATTCAACCAAGCATTGTTTAGTGACAGTTACCTGGTGTCCTTTTTGTAGCCACGAAACTCTATATGGGCTTGGATGATCAGTCATATCAAGCTCTAGCTTCTCTACCATCTCTGTAGATATGAGATTATCCATGCTACGACTGTCTACAATGACCTTGCATACCCTTTCCTTGGTCTTGCAAGCAGTCCTGAAAAGTTTGGTCCTTTGGACTGAACTCTCCACCTCTTTCTCAGGTGTCAAAAGGACTTTTTGCATCATCAACGATCTTCCGCCTTCAACGTCTTCTGCCTCAACATCCCGCTTCTGTGCCTCGGTGATGTGAGCTTCTCTAATGTCCTTATTTTTCTCTGGACACTCATAAGACTTGTGCCCATTCTTCCCGCATGTGAAGCATGTGATTACTCCACCTCTTCCTCTTCCTCTACCTCCAGTACGAGGAAAAGTGTTGTTGTCAACATAATATCCTCTCTGCTCATTATGTTGTCCTCTCTGTTCAGTATATGGACCTCGCTGTGAGGTTCCACCTCTCTCTGTTCGTGTCTGAGGTTTCTTCCATTCCTCCTTGGGCTTCTGGTATTTATCCTGGGCAACTGACTTGCCTCTGGGATAACTTCCACCTCAGCCCCTCTGACCCTGTTTTCGGCTCAGCTTCTCCTCATCTTTCAGAGACATCTGATAAGCATCTTCCACCATTCATATGGTTACCTTTCTCATCTCATCTTGGATATCATATCTCAGGCCATTCATGTATCTGGAAACCTTTTCATCATCGCTCTCCCGATGACCTGCCCTGATGTTCAGTTTATAGAATTCCTCGGTGTATTCTTTCATTGTCATCAGCTTCTGTCTCAGGTTCTGCATTCACCTGAACAGAGTAATTTGGTAGTCACCGGGAATGAATTTTGATTTCATCTTCGCGATCATTCTGTCCCAGATTTTGATCTCTACTTTCCCTTGTAGCGTCTGTCATCTTGTAGTTCATCCCACCATAATGCTGCATGTCCTTTCAAGCATGTGACAACATGCTTGACTTTCTTGTCCTCTTCGACATCTTCATAGTCGAAGTATGTGTCAAGAGCTCTAATCTAATCTAGAAGCTCTTTTGCATTCAAATTTCCTTCTTAAACTGTAATTTCCATCTTTTCTCTTGCACCCATCCTAGAAATAGCTCTGATCAAATGTTCATTTGATGCATCTTTGGCTGCAACTTCTTCTTCACGTTCAACCTCAATCTTGCTTTTGGAATCACTCAGATCCCCTGCACTGACTGTGAATCTTTGCACTGTTTCCATGTCTTTGAGTATAGCTCGTAGATCACACATTTGTCTCTCCATAACTGGATCTGTTATCTGCCTGCCTCTTTTTCGCGACATTTCCCTATCCTCCGGATCAGGTGACTGTCTATCTCTTCTTGGAGGCATGGTGAATTCTCTTCTATGCTACAGAAAGCAAAGAATATTTCTATGCTCTGATACCACTTGATGCCAACGCCCTCCTCACAACCCGCAGGTCGAAAGGTCCACGTCAGCTCACAGGATCTTCTCTCCTCTACTGGCCTAAAGAACTCAAATGCTCTTCTATTTCCCTATCAGGAAATCTACACCCACAACAATACTCATGGGATCCCCCTTCTTTACAATCGGGAGATCGAAACTCGCGACTTCACGGATCCAATGGTTGAGCATAGGCCTATCGAACCCTCGAGACCTAACAACAGTCAACGCTGACCTTTCCCTATCAGGGTTTTCTCTATCGTGATTTCGCCACTCGTGATATCAAACAACTCACTTTACCAACTCCCGACTCCCGAAACACCGAAACTCTGACACACATGCGAGTTGACCTTTCAACTTCTTCACTCCATCGACATTTCGAAGTTCTCGGTATCATAAATCCTGATGCAGTGAGTTTAGGACTTCTCACCATGAAACTCCGATATGGTATGCCACCTATCCACTCACCAACTTTTCTATGGCCCACACAAACCTTTGGCTGTTGGGATATCGCGTATTGCAATATTGCGATTCCTGTTGCACTGTTATTGAGTTTCAACCCATGAAACCCCGATATGTGAATACACATGTGGATCTGATGGTCCTTGTGGCTTGAATCAATGGATCTATGCCTTCTGAGCTTTAAACCTCTCAAGAATACCTGCAGTATCTCCCCTGCACCTCTATGAGATCTAACGGCTCATGGAATTTCATGAATCCTCCTCGAAGAATTCCCACCGTCCATTCCTCATGATGAAATCTGGGAGATGACTATGTGTTCCTCTGCGGAACTCATCCACCTGCACACAACTTACGACGCCTCTCACGAACTTTGAGTCACAACTCCTCTGCACTATCCTTCAACGAATTTGAAGGCCTATCTCTCCTAAGCTTTTATAAAATACCCTTGCACACACTCCTTGTGGAAACCTTCAAACACATCTAAGTGTTTGAATCCTTCGAATCTGCGCACACCTGCAGCAACAGTCTCTCAATGTTTTTCTCATGTTCACAACCCTGAAGCTTCAATTGGCCTGGGCACTCCTTGCACAACTCCTGTGCCCAAATGCACTTTTGAGGAAATGATAACAAGATTCAAACTATCTGAGCTTCAGAGACGCAACCCTGAATTCTTGTCGACGCACTCCTTGCGGTCACTTCAACTGCACTCCTTGTAGGAATTCTTACTCAGATAGAGAAACAATTGAAACTCATTCCTTCTTCCCTTCAGACTTCAACTCAACCATGAAATCATATACACAACATATAAAAGCAAATGTATAATAGGAAGAAAACATTCATGAGCATATCAACATCAATACGCAGAGAACAACACAAAACCATGAATTTGAATCAAGCTCTTCTATTAATTCAAATATCAGTACATGGGTGTTCTTACACAACCCTCTACATGCTCTTGCTTCAATGCTTCATACTAATGTTACAAATGCACAATAAGGGTGTCTATATCCTGTTTCCCTCCTGCGCTCTAAAACTGTTTAGTCTAAAATTAAATTCTATATACTTTACATTAACTACTTTAAATTCCGTCTACCTACTAAGGACGAGAGCTAAAGGCTCAAGGTCCGATTACAATATACAAGTGCGCTTCATTAAATTTCCACATTAATGTTCGCACAACAATTCCAAGGTGTTTTCAAAATTTGTGTTGGTGCTTGTCCAGTTGTCTTCCGCTTCCACGCTAGCTCGCTTGATGTGTTGGCGATGCTCCTGCATCAGGAAGTCTTTGCAATTACTCTTGACCGATATCAAGATTCTCCAATGTGAATTCATTACCATGAAGAAATGGCTTTGTGAAAATCTGATTTCACATCTCTAAAGCATACTCAAACATATAATCTAAATCTAGAGAAAATCTCTCTATGAGAAATAATGAGAAATTAAAATCATGAGTGATGACATAAAATAACATGACATCAATCTCAAAAGGCCTTACATTCTAATTAAACCATGCTTGTTGAATGTTGTTCACATTTCATGACTTTCAAGTAAACAATCATCATCTCTTCCAAAATACTTAGCTCAATAACTTATTTTCTCATTTTATTGAGTGTAGGTACCACCAAATAGGTACCTATCAGATCTATATTCCTCGACTGAGGATCAAGATATACTAGGAGAGGTTGAAAGTGAGGCGTATTGTACTACATCTAACAGTTCTAGATCAACTAGAGCTGAAAATGTATGGAGAAGATTTTGTAGATGCATGAAATTTTTTATTGCCAAAGGAGGGTCATGTGAGTATGATGATGCGAGAATAGGTGACATTGAGTTTCCCTTTAGGTATATAAATCTAGTGCAACCATTGCTTCCTAAGGAGATACCTCAAATGGACACATATTTCTTCATCAATGGGAGGATGTATCACATTGCTTAATCGTCCTTATATGGATTGAGACTATTTTCCATGGATGACATAAAGGTCAAATATGGCACTGTAACTAAATTGATGGAGTATGTCGGACCATGCTTCAAATACAATCACTGGTTGATGTTGGTTCGATATACACAAATTATGCAAATATGTGGAGTTGCTTCAAATTATATACAACTAGTAGACAAAAATGAAAAGAAAGGGGTGACTATGTATATTTATGGAAGGCCAAAATCTTCTGAAAACATTGCAGGATTTATAAATAATACATGACTAGGGACAACAACTAAGCAATCAAATTTCATATTTGAGGGGCGTGAAGGAAATTGTATATTCGTATGTGCAACAAAATCAATAGTTGCAGGTGAAGAGTTGTTGATCGATTACAATTTGAATAAAATAAATGGAGGGGATGCTACTATGTGGGTAAATATCTTATACATAGTTTTAAAAACTGAAACTGGTACTGAAACTGGTCGAGGGTCCAACTTGAACCGGAACCAGAACCAGTAATAAACCAGTCGAACTGGTTTCAATGAACCGTTTTTTTTTTAAAATACATAAAATATTTAAATTTTAATGAAAAAATATATTTTTAAGATTTTAAATCATGTTTCCAAAGCATTAGAGACAATTAGAGACAAAATATCCAAAGTATTCTCATGAATATATCAAAATGGCACCAAGTGAAATACATATCTAGAGATCAGAAAGATTTTAAATCATGTTTCCAAAGCATTAGAGACAATTAGAGACAAAATATCCAAAGTATGCTCATGAATATATCAAAATGG
>SNQJ01S0051671.1:109097-155186 GCA_010110895.2 Picea sitchensis
AGGTTAGGTGGAGATGGAGCTTGGCCCAGATTTGTATACATTTATGTACACACTCCCTTATATTTTCTATATATAGAGTATTGATGTGTGTCTAACCATTTTTGTTTACATAACCCCTTTCATGGATTTCAATGTACAAGTAACAAGTTTTAAATTTTTGGAGGGTTTGAAGGATGTTTACAGGACACATTACATAGCTTTCCTCTCAAGAGTCAAGAGGATGGGTGGGTAGGTGGGCCTTTGTCTATAGATTTTAAACTAAATCTCTAATACCATGTGTAAGGCCTGTCCAAACAAAGCCTTATAAAACATAAATTTAAATATAGAAATGCTATAATGATTTCTATTATGTTCTCTATTCAACATAATAACAACTCATTGTTCAACATAATTTAGAAATTAACAACGTGATAAGGAGTAACATATTCAACATAAATAATAAAAAAAACGAACAACATAAAAATGATGATCACAACATAGTAATGATGATAAATACCTCAAACCGATGCCATTCTGAAACTCTACCCAAGCTGAAGCTCTGCCCAAAACTGACCAACCTCCCAGCTAGCTAGGAACAACCTATCCGGCTCCCTAGCTCTAGGATTCCTTACGGTTTCCTGGCCCCCGAGCCAAAAATTCCCAGCAACAGGTGCCCCCTGTGAAATTCCTCAGGCAAGCTCCTCAAGTAAGCTGCCAATAAATCCAGAAATACAGATACATATACAGTCCCAAAAATTTCCTCACTTCACCTTCTCGTTATCTAATGTCAAAAAAAATATTACTCCGAAACAAAATAAGATCCCTTCCCGAGTGTTGCCCCTTGCCTTATCCTCCTTTCGTCATTATTCACTGCCTTATCCCCCCATTACATCTCAACCACCTTATCCCCCATTAACAGGGATGATTTTAAGGATGGAAATTTATTTTAAAATGTAGAAACCTTGGCGAATCTTACTAATCCTTCATATGCTAACTATAAATGTTTGGCGATATTTTTGTAAAATTATCAAATTTCTAAGGATTTTATATAGTTTTGTATAAAATTTAGGTGATTTTTAAGGTAAAATAATTTTATCCTATAGAATTTGGGCGAATCATTTTTAGAATAGCGAATCTTATTTTGGGAAAAACCATGGAAAATTATCCCATGAGCGAAACTTAGCCCCTAAAATCAAGTCTACCAATACAATTGTATTATTAACTAAGTCTTCATAATAAAAATTAATAATTCATTAAACTAATATTAATTAAACAAATATTTAATCATGATAATTAATTAAACTAATATTCATTAAACAAATATTTAATCATGATAATTAATTAATTAATTAGAGTTGTTACAGTTTAAACAAGTGTTCCCGGATTACCCCCCTTGAAACTTATCGATGCCGAAAATGCATCGGTGGTCGGTGATCGACGATGTGTCAATGGGAAACTTTTCCATGATTTAAATCTTTGAGATTTCACCAACCCCAAACAAACACATCAGTAATCGACTATCGAAGGTTCATCATGGCCCATGCCAATGTTTATCCCTCTTATATTTCACCGACGTCGATGGGAAATCAGTCATTTCCTGAATCCTCTTTGCGAAAAACCAACGCAAATCTACTCCATTTTTTACCGATGCCGATGATACATCGATGATTGGAGATAATTGTTACTATGTGTTCATTTTACTTGCTCGGATTTTTTCGATGCCAAACAAAAGTGTGTGGGTCAGAATTTTAGTTGTGGATCCTTAGTTATAATGTCAAGTTATTTTTTAGATACAAAGGTTTCACTATGATAGGCCCAAATAAATCCAATCTTGATCGATGATGAGACATGGAAACGGACTTAACAATCACTACACAAATGAATCAATTCAGAAGGCAGGACAAAAGAAAACAAGTGGTACCCAAAAGAATTTTTTTTTTATAAAAGATTTTAGGGTGTGTTGAGCACTCAACAGGGTCATAGGGGATAGCTAAGGGTCATAAGAATTAGGGTTGATACATTCATTGGAGTTACGAGATAGGGTTTATGTGGCATTGGGATTACAAGTTTAGTTGGGCTATTGATGAAGGGTAATAGGGTAAAGTTTAAGGGGTTATAAGGATTAAAATTATGTTGTTATATGTTATAGTGTCTAGTTTTAAGGATTGTAAGAACTACGAGTTAAGTGTTATAAGGATTAGGGTTGAAAAGGATTAGGTATTATGAGTTATAGGGGTTATTATTTTGGGCTAATATCCATTGGCTGTGGTTTCTATACATAGTATCTAGGGACAGTGGGAATTTTGTTAATCCATTCACACATGTCACTAATTAGATGACTAGGAATCTGACTACCTTAAGAGAGTCATAGTTACTCCCATCGTTTACCGAGGTTTGGTTGAATTTATTCACTTTCACATGCATATCACTGGGTATAAATCACATTGCGTCAGCATCTGCAGGGATCATCACAATGCTTTGCTTTAATTAAGCAATGGAATTCCCCTTGTCATCACATGCATATCAATTGGGTATAAATCACATTACAAGATCCTGTGATCACAATGTTTCTTTGTTTTATTTCATATGGAATTCTGTCAAAACTAGTATAGACAAGGGGAATTGTTTATATATATATATATATATATATATATATATATATATATATATATATATATAATCTAATATAATATTTTATAAAATGAGTTTTTTAAAGAGTGATGTTATGTTTTTTATATTGTTTTTTTTAATATAATTCATGTATATAAATATATATAATATATACATACATATACATATACATATACATATATACATACATACATACATACATATATATATATATATATATGTGTGTGTGTGTGTGTGTGTGTGTGTATGTATGTATGTATGTATGTATGTATGTATGTATGTATGTATCTATGTATGTATGTATATATTATATATATTTATATACATGAATTATATTAAAAAAAACAATATAAAAAACATAACATAAAAACTAAAACTAAAACTAAAAAATAAAGCTATCTCGCCCGCACGCCCATTCATGATAGCTAGAGAAACAAATTAAGGCTAGTCTCGCCCATCTCAGAGAAACATCTTAAAGCAGCAAAGGGCCTGTCTCACCCATCTCGGAGCAGAAAATGGTTGAGCCACCCATTCCAAGACTAGGTGTAGAGCAGCAAAACCCGACCGCCCGTTCCATGACTCACAGAGAAACTCACACATTTGGACAACGATAGAGGAGGAGCCCTATCTGACCAAACCCAACATCATGCTGCCGAAATTGATAATGGATCTCCAAGCTCTTCTTTTTAATGTATTGTATAGTATATTTGTAAACTTGATTCTCTTCATATCAACTATATTTTGAAACTTCACTTTTGGTCAATTTGTGTGGGAGGGGGATTTTGATGCCCTTGGTATGGTCAATTTGTGCGGGAGGGGGATTTTGATGCCCTCAGCATGGCAATTCCAGCCAACTCTATGAAAAAGTTTGAAATGAAGGCTGAGAAACCACTCAATGTTGGTTTTCCTACCCGAATTTCTAATTCTGCGCTTGAGAGATGGAGGATGGGGTGCAAATAGATCTACATGGTGAAGGAAGAAGAGACTCTGCAAAGTATCAACGTTATGTGTGATGCATCCTTCATTCTCATAGAGAATCCCTAGATTAGTTATTGATGCACCCTTTAGTTATTGTACATCACCCAATCATAACTGTAACTGTGGATTGAAACTGTAAATTACATGAACTATTTTGGCATAGTTCCATTTGTTTGCAACTGCTCTCCAAGTTCTATTTGTTTTACAATTTATGTGTATTCTAGACAAATCCCGTAAGTGGCCACTTTGTTTGCAATCTAAGTGCACTTTGGACTATCTAACGGGTGGACATTTTATGCACAAGGAATCATTGTACTTGGTTCTCCATGAGATATAGAAAAATAGCTTGAAGGACCGACATAGATATAGATTAAAAATAAATGGAGGTTTTGCAGGTTTTGCTTCTCTGACTTTCTATTTCATTTTCATTGGTAGTCCTTAATAAATTCTATGTTATAAGGATTAATGGTGATAAGGTTGAAGGGTTTTGGGAATGGGGGATATAGTTGTTGAATTTAGAGCTTGATATAATATGTAGATTATTACTTTAAATTCTCCAACACTTTGATTTCATCTTACTATACTCCATAAACCAAAATAGAAAAAAACATAAAAATTTACCAACATACAAGATCACAATGCATATACCCTAGGGAAACCTTACACAGGGAGAAAAGAGGCAACAAACAATCTTCTTTTATTGCATTAGTAATGTATGATCACTTACATATATTCCACTATGAAATTATTCTATTAACGAGCTTGCCAAGACGACTTAGACTAGAGTGTGTAACCTGTAATAAACTCATAAACTTGTTAATAAATACATCTGCTGTATACCATCACTATGGAATAATTTGTGCATTACCTAAGTACTAATCTTCTGTCTTTTATGGACTACTCACAACCTGTATCAGCTTATATTCACAGCATGTGTAAGCTGATACTCACAACTTGTGTGTGCTACAACTCACAGCTTGTATCAGTTGATACTCGTAGCCTGTGTAAGCTGCAACTTGTAGCATGTATTAGCTGGTATTCATAGCCTGTGTATGTTGTAACTCACATCATGTATCAACTGATATTTGCAGCCTATGTAAGTTACAACTCACAACCAGTATCAACCGATGTTCGGAGCCTGTGTAAGCTACAACTTGCAGTTTGTATCAACCGATATTCGCTACCTGTGTAAGCTACAACTCGCAACCTATATCATTTGATATTCACAGCCTATGTATGTTGCAACTCACAACCTGTATCAGCTGATATTCACAACCTGTGTAAGCTGCAACTCACATCCTTCATCACATGATATTCACAACCTGTTTAAGCTGCAATTCATAGCCTATATTGGCTGATATGGAAAGTTGATTTTGTGTGTACTAAGTTGTAATATCATCATGTATTTTCTCTTCTTCTAGGTCTACTTCGAAAACCATTTCTTTCTTCTTATGTAAGATTTCAACTTGATTATGAAAATGTTGGTTTTTATCCCCTGGAGCAGCAAGGAAGACTGTATCTTCACGAGACTCTTCAAAAACATTTTCAAAAATACTATAATAAAAAACAACAACAATGTCTTCTTCATCCCTACTAAATATCTGATTCAAAATGCAGAAATACTATGAAACTTTATACAACATGCAACTTTAATGCAACTATGCAACTTATTCAACTTTATGCAACTATGAAACTTATGCAACTTTATGCAACTCATGCAACTTATGCAACTATGAAACTTATGCAACTTTATGCAACTATGAAACTTATGCAACTTTGTGACAATAAAACTTATGAAACTTTAATGCAACTCTACAACTTATTGAACTTTATGCAACTATGCAAGTTATGTAACTTATGAAAATTTATGCAACTATGAAACTTATGCAACTTTATGCAACTTTATGCAACTATGCAACTTATGCAACTTTATGCAACTATCCAACTTATGCAACTTTATGCAACTATGCAACTTATGCAAATTTATGCAACTATCCAACTTATGCAACTTTATGCAATGTTGGCACAGTGGCAGACCCAGGGTTCAACGCTTCAACAACGCACCAAAAAATCCCTAACTACCAGCCCTTTCGGAAACACCTGCCAAGCAAATGAAGTCTCACCCGAGGTAGAGGCAGTGGGGCTTGTAGGACTCAGGTGTCTACAATCGAGCTCAGACACAGATATGTGATTACAATACTTAACATAACACTTATCCAATAACATGCATTAGTTCTTGAATCTTATTCACATCACAAGTTAAGCCCTTATTACAGATCAACACAGTAACAATCAAGATCTAATACTTCAAATTACTTAGAAGACATCATTAACTCCGATCTAACATTCATTCACATCATTAAGCAATAAGTTAGAATATTAGATGCATTCATTATACATAACAACAACAACACTAAGCAAATAACCACATAAACAACAACACACAAAGCAGATCAAGACATAGGATATACATGGTTCACCCTAGTGTGGGGCTACATCCACCAACTTCTTCTTCTTCTTTATTAGTCTCCAATCTTATTACATTCACCTGCTCCATGCACAAAGCCATAGATCCTAACTCCACAAAGGACAGGAGATCTGCCAGCTGTGCACCAGATCCTCCTTCCCAAAACTAGTTCAAGTCATAGAGCCAACTCCTACACAGTCTGGCTGCACAAAGCACTTACAATCTCTTGCACTAATCCAATCCCTACTAGTAGTCATGCATTAAGCCAATCCCTTACAACCTATGGTGCACATAGCCAACCATATCCTTTACATCGCTTGCAATAAGCACCCCCTTACAACATATGGTGCACATAACCAACTAGATCCTCTATATCGCTTGCACTAAGCACCCCATTTATATATTAAATTCCTTCATATATATACTTTTACATCCCTTACAACAAGGCCTAAACATGGGTAAACCCATGGGACGACATCCCAAAACCCTAATGAACCCCTTGCTGGGTCCACAAAACAAGTGAGATCCCGCAATCTCCCCTTCACCTGGGTGCTCCATCCTCGACCATCCTATCGAAGTCCCAAAAGTGGTCAAACACGACCAATGTTTCCTCAAAACTTGGTCAAGGGCCAACATGCAACTATGCAACTTAGGAAAATTTATGCAACTTATGCAACTTTATGAAACATGCAACTTATGCAACTTTATGGAACATGCAACTTATGCAACTTTATGCAACTATGCAACTTTATGCAACTTTATGAAACTATGAAACTTATGCAAATTTATGCAACTTTGCAATTTTATGCAACATGCAACTTATGAAACTATGCAACTATGCAACTTATGCAACTTTATGCAACTTATGCAACTTTATGCAACTTTTTGCAACTATGCAACTATATGCAAATTTATGAAAATATGCAACTTATGCAAGTTGACTCTTAGACATGGCAATTCAAATTTTTTCATGGTGGATAGTGTTACACATGCCAACACACTAGATCAATACATTTACATCATTTGCAATATTAGGAAGATTGTTTGTTTTTAGCTCATAGGAATTTTATGTTCAACCTAAATTTTGCTAGATGTCTTGAATTTTGATCATGGCTCACAAGGCTTGACAAGGCTCACAAAGGTTGTATTTCCCCCCTGAATTTTGCACCAGTCTATCGATGCTCACAGAGGTTGTACGTTCCCCCTTACTTTTTTTACTAGACTGTGTATGCTCACAGAGGTTGTACGTCCCCCCTTGGATTTTGCATTAGACTTACATCTTGACTTGCAAGATCATAAAGCATCTCATTTGTCTTGACTCATAACCTATATCAACTGATATTCACACCCTATGTATGCTGCAAATCACAACCTATATCAGGTGATATTCGCAGCCTGTGTAAGTTGCAACTCGCAGCTTGTATCAACTGATATTCACAGCCTGTGTAAGCTGTAACTCACATCCTATATCAAACGATATTCATAGCCTGTGTAAGTTGCAACTTGTTTCCTGTATCAACTAATATTCACAGCCCGTGTATGTTGCAACTCGCAACCTATATTAGATGATATGCACAACCTGTGTAAGCTACAACTCACAACCTATATCAACTGATATTAGCAACATGTGTAAGTTGCAATTCACAATCTGTATAAGATGATATGAAAATTTGATTTTGTGTGTACTGAGTTGCAATATCATCAGGTATTTTCTCTTCTTCTAGGTCTACTTGGACAACCATGTCTTTCTTCTTATGTAAGATTTCAACTTGATTATGAAAATTCCAGTTTTTATCCCCTGGAGCAACAAGGAAGACTGTATCTTCGCGATACTCTTCAAAAACATTTTTAGAAATACTATACTAAAAAACAACAACAATGTCTTCTTCATCCCTACTAAATCTCGGATTCAAATTACAGAAATAATATACAACTTTATGAAACATGCAACTTTATGCAACTTTAATGCAATTATGCAACTTATGCAACTTTATGCAACTATGCAACTTATGCAACTATGCAACTTTATGCAACCTTATGAAATTATGCAACTTATGCAACTTTATGCAACTTTATGAAACTTATGCAAATTTAGTCAACTTATGCAACTATGCAACTTTATGCAACTTTATGCAACATGCAACTATGCCAGTTTATGCAACTTATGCAAATTTATGCAACTATGCAACTTATACAACTTTATGAAAGTACGAAACTTTATGCAACTTATGCAACTTTATGCAACTTATGCAACTTGAATCTTATATATGGAAATTCAAATTTCTTCATGGTGGATAGTGTCACAAGTGCCTATGCACTAGATCAATACATTTACATCATTTGCAATATAGGGAAGATTGTTTGTTTCTAGCTCATATGAATTTATGTTCAACCTAAATTTTGCTAGTTGCCTTGACTTTTTCTCATGGCTCACAAGGTTTGACTAGGATGATAGAGGTTGTATGTTCCCCCTGACTTTTGCACCAGTCTGTCTATGCTCACAGAGGTTGTACGTTCCCCCTGACTTTTTCACTAGACTCTCTATGCTCACAAAGGTTGTACGTTCCAAGTGGATTTTGCATTAGACTTACATCTTGACTTGCAAGATCATAAAGCATATCGTTCGTCCTAACTTTTGGTTTGACTCAAAGAGGTTGTACGTTCCCCTTGGATTTTCTCAATACCTCACAAGACTGGTTGATTCTCCAAATCTCCCTAGCTAGCCTCAAGGTGGCCCATCTGGCCTCTCATTGGAGAATGATTGTTGATGCTGCCAAATTTAACAAAACAATACGCCTATGGAAACTCATCTGTCTTACCAAGATAGATCTTCATTGTAAAATAAGAAATGTGAAAGTCTTTGCAATTACTCTTGACCGAGATCAAGATTCTCCAATGTGAATTCATTACCATGAAGAAATGGCTTTGTGCAAATCTGATTTCACATCTCTAAAGCATACTCAAACATGTCATCTAAATCTAGAGAAAATCTCTCTATGAGAAATAATGAGAAATTAAAATCATGAGTGATGACATAAAATAACATGACATCAATCTCAAAAGGCCTTACATTCTAATTAAACAATGTTTGTTGAATGTTGTTCACATTTCATGACTTTCAAGTAAACAATCATCATCTCTTCCAAAATACTTAGCTCGATAACTTATTTTCTCATTTTATTGAGTGTAGGTACCAACAAATAGGTACCTATCAGATCTATATTCCTCGACTGAGGATCAAGATATGATAGGAGAGGTTGAAAGTGAGATGTATTGTACTACATCTAGCAGTTCTAGATCAACTAGAGCTGAAAATATATGGAGAAGATTTCGTAGACACATGAAATTTTTTATTGCCAAAGGAGGGTCATGTGATTATGATGATGCGAGAATAGGTGACATTGAGTTGCCCTTGAGGTATATAAATCTAGTGCAACCATCAGTATCTAAGGAGATACCTCAATTGGACACATATTTCTTCATCAATGGGAGGATGTATCACATTGCTCAATCGTCCTTATATGGATTGAGGCTATTTTCCATGGATGACATAAAGGTCAAATATGGCACTGTAACTAAATTGATGGAGTATGTCGGACCATGCTTCAAATACAATCACTAGTTGATGTTGGTTCGATATACACGAAGTAGCAGATATGTGGAGTTGCTTCAAATTATATACAACTAGTAGACAAAAATGAAAAGAAAGGGGTGACTATGTATATTTATGGAAGGCCAAAAGATTCCAAAAACATTGCGGGATTTATAAATAATACACGACTAGGGACAACAACTAAGCAATCAAATTGTATATTTGAGGGGCGTAAAGGAAATCGTATATTTGTATGTGCAACGAAATCAATAGTTGCAGGTGAAGAGTTGTTGATCGATTACAATTTGAATAAAATAAATGGATGGGATGCTACTATGTGGGTAAATATCTTATATACCATTTAACTCGACCTTTGACCAGTCACTCTTATTATTTATTTTTTTGCATTAATTATCTTATATACCATTTAACTGAAGCATTTGCATTAATTGTCTTGCTTCTTGTATTGTGGCAGAGTGATCATGCCTGGATTCCTGCACGGTCCTAAGGCAACTCCGAATTGTTAAAATTCGATGTAATAATTATTTTTTATTATTATATAATAGTTGTTAATATGATTACAATATCTAATTTTTTTTAATGTTACAATTATTTTCATAAATTTTATTGATTGATTTATTGTGTCAGGGTGACTGTGGAAAGTCACTTGAAGATACATCCATCTAGGGAAACCGTGGAAAGTCACCTCCAGCTACATTTGTCCATGGTGACCATGGAAAGTCACACGCTATGCCGCATCACGTAAATGTTAATAGTAACTAAATATGATTACAATAACTAAATTTATTTAATGTTAAAATTAATTTCCTTAATTTTATTGTTTGATGTTTGCAGTCCACACTCAGTGTGGATGATGAGGTGATTGAGGAAAACATATAATTACTTGGTTTGATTAGCAGAAGACCCATGGCGGAGGAGATCAACGCAATAATTAATGAGATGAAAGCTCAAATACATTCTTATGGGGTAAGTGCCATCTTTGCATAATTTAATCAACTATGACATATATTCATTTATGATTTTTAGTTTTATATTTTTTATATGATCTGATAAATTCAAGTGTTCCTTTTGTAGGATTTTTTAAAACCCGAGAGTGGACAACCTACAAAGACCATTATTGGTAGCAGTGATGCTTCAGTGCATCCACAACACCGACATAACATAACAATGAGGCTTTTTGACTCTCCTGAGATTGGCCTTGAATCAAATGATGAACATACTTATTTTGAGTAGCATGACATGCCTAAGAAGGGCCATACAAACATTGGGACTCCACATGATGTTGGAGATGAACCTAGTGTCGATTGCGAGGAAGCTTATCTTGGAGAAAAATGGGTGAAAATCACAAGATCATTAGATGTCACCTTTCTAGTGGATGACGACTGTGTTCCAATAAATATACAAAATATTGCAGGTATTTGTTAATTAATTGATTGATTTTTATCATGTAATGGAAAATCACATATGTCAAAATTACTTTAATTTAATGATCATAATGTTTTAGCAGGAAATAATGTATTCTATAGGAACTTGAATAACAAGGAATTGGATCCTTTTGGCCCCACCATTCACACAAGGTGGAATGGACAAGATAGAAATTTGAAAGATGAATTGATAATCCATATGGTAAGCTTGTTTGGAAATACATTCAACAAAAAAGTGGTCACCCAATTAGCTGGCGAGAGTTTGAAATATACCAGGGTCCAATATAGGAAAAGATTGGAAGAAAACCTCAAGTATGAGCGCCCTCTCATGGTTTGGAAGAAAGAGTGGAAGGAACTAATAGAGGATGTAAAGGATAATTTTCTAAAAAGACAAGGAAAATAACCATTACCCGGTAAAACAAGGTACGCCACATATCATATTTTTAGTGAAATATGCTCAATTTTGTTTTTTAAATAACAATTGTGACATATAACATGTTTCAAAATTTTCATAGGCTGAATGACACCTCCAAAGAAACAAAGGATAGAATGGAAAAACACAGGAAACATAAACTAGGCCAGGGTGGATATAGAAAAATAAGAGCACAAATTGTAAGAATTAAATGATTAATTTTGGCGAATATTTATTTAACAGTAGCAAACAAATAATTGTTTTACTATAAGAAATTTTAATGATGTTATGCATTGCATGAAAATACGTTCAAATCCACTACCACCGAGGAATACCTAAAGCTTTGTTTCAAGTTTGGTTTTCAAAGTGTGTTTGAATATTGAAAAAGATTGGGGTAGACACCAATCTCCCCAATTATGCAAATGCAGGTAAATAAAATCAATAAGGCCATCATTTTAGTATACTTTTAAAATCTATTCATGATTGATTATATCACCAATAACTAAATGTTTATGTTTGTTTTAAGTAGGAGAGAAACCAAAGCAGTGAGGGTAGCGGTACTCATGAACAACTACTAGTTGATAGTGGGGAGGGCCTGTCGCATGATATTGGGGAGCATACTAGCCATTCGAGTATGTATGCTTTAGAAATAGAAGTATGTATTATGATTATAGATATTTATTTATTGACATAAACTTATAAGGTTTCTTATTTCAATGGAAGAGAATGTACCTCATGAGGGTGAACTACAAGAGGAACAAACAACGAAATCAATGAACACACCATTTGTCATGGCTAGATAGACAGGTAAAGAGAAATATTATATTGTTATTCGAATTAATGAAATAGTTCTTTCAGTAATATTTTAGCATATCAATATGACCATTTTTGTTGTTGCAGTTGATGCCCATTTGCAGCTTCCTCCATGCCCTGCTCATCGAAGTACCCGAAGTATGGTACACAAGGGCATGAAAACACAATCAACACAACTAGGACAAGGCACAAGAAATACGTTGACAAATGAGGATGATGATGTCCCACTCGTGGGTAAAAAAAAATCGATTGTATAAATTTATGACTTGTATTTTGATCACTATCGTTATTAATATGAATGAATATTTATATGAATTGCCTCCTTATGCATGAATGTTTATATGTTTATATGTCTTGATGACTTTCCCATTTATGCATGAATGTTTATATGTTTTATATGTAAAATAAATCATTTATTGGGTATGGGGAATTGAAAGCGATGTGATAGGGGGGAGGGGAGGAGGGGCCATATGAGTTTCCACCTTCACGTGGTTGGCCCTGTTCAGTAGAGAATAACCTATTCTAGAAACAAAGAGAAGCTCATTAAGGTATTCCACTTTAGTATTTCTAGAGTCTTTTACATGTTTAAATGCCTAGTTATTTGCTTATATATTATTTACACATACAAAAGTTTTGTCTTTGATGATTTATGTAGGTCTTGGCGATGGAAATGCAACTCGTGGAAAAATCTTATCAAGCTGTATGGGTAGATGGACTCGACGAAAGGACATTGATAAAGTAAGGGTTTTGACGTGTTTTTTATAGTCTAGTTAGCCCATTGGTTTTATTCTATTAGTAATGGTAGGACTATGATTTTAGCCCATTAATTTTATTTTATTAAATGGTAGGCCCATGGAAACTCATATGTCTTACCAAGACATATATTCATTGAAAAATAAGAAATGTGAAAGTATCTGCAATTACTCTTGACCCAAGATCAAGATTCTCTAATGTGAATTCATTACCATGAAAATATGGCTTTGTACAAATCTGGTTTCACATCTCTAAATCATACTCAAACACAACATCTAAATCTAAAGAAAATATCTCTATGACAAATAATGAGAAATTAAAATCATGAGCGATGACATAAAATAACATGAAAACAATATCAAAATGCCTTACATTCTAATTAAACCATGCTTGTTGAAAGAAGTTCATATTTTATGACTTTCAAGTAAATAATCATCAACTCTTCCAACCCTATACAGGGAGAAAAACCCCAGCAAACAATATTCTTTTATTCCATTACTAATGTATGATCAATTAAAAATATTCCACCATGAAATTATTCTGTTATGAGCTTGCCAAGACAACTTAGACCAGACTTTGTAACCTATAACAAACTCAAAAACTTGCTGAAAACTATATTTGTTATATACGAGCACTATGGAAGAATTTGTGTGCTGCCTGAGTGCTAAACTTCTGTCTTTTCTGGACTTATATAAATGAAAATATATATGCTGCTACTCATAGCCTATATCAATTGATATTCATAGGCTGTGTAAGATGATACTCACAGCCTGTGTATGCTGCAACTCACAACCTGCATCAACTGATATTCATAGCCTGTGTAAGCTACAACTCACAACCTATATCAGATGATATTCACATCCAGTGTATGTTGCAACTCGCAACCTGTATCAACTAATATTCGTTGCCCGTGTAAGCTGCAACTCACAACCTATATCAATTGATATTCACAACTTGTGTAAGATACAACTCACAACCTGTATTAGCTGATATTTACAGCCTGTGTAAGAAACAACTCCCAGCCTGTATTAGATGATATTCACATCTTGTGTATGTTTCAAATCAAACCCCGTGTAAGCTGCAAATCATAGCCTATATTAGTTGATATTCACAACCTGTGTAAGCTTCAACTCGTATCCTGTATCGACTGATATGCAAAGCTGATTTTGTGTGCACTGAGTTGTAATATCATCAAGTATTTTCTCTTCTTATAGGTCTAATTCGTTCAAAATTTCCATAGGTTATGTCTACTAAATGCTTTAATAAAGTGTTTCCATAGGTTCAAAATTTTGTAGCATTCAGAATTAAAGCAAATTGCAGCTGTAAGTATGGGCTACCCATTCATTTGTTACTGCACACATCTCGGTTTTTATACATTTTCTTATTTACTTCCAAGGAAGAAGACCATCTTGTCAGTCAAATGCTTTCATGGATGCATTGGAAGTTTGATGTGACTTGATAAAGGAACTAATTTATTAGTTGTGTAGGAGTTGTACATAAATAAGATTTATTTTTGAGCATGTTGGTTTCAGTTTGAAGATCAATTTACAATATGAGAGTAGTGTGAAGTTTTCAATATGAAAGAATAAGGACTCCATAGCCCAATGGAAAGACTACTTGCAGTTTTGTGGTTGTTATTTTTTAGCTCAAATAAAGACTCCATATACCCATTGGAATTGTTTCTTTACAATTTGTGGTTTTCAATAAAGGATGAAAAAATAGGGAAATAAAGAGAATTAGAAGGATATGAAGGCATTGGTCAATAGTTCTTAAAGCTTCATTATGAAAATTTACCCCCAGAAGGAGCCAGTGTTAGACTCTAACCTTGTTTTTTATTGAGTGAGTATCCCTAGTCCCTTCCCTCTCCCTTTTCACGATTTTCTATCAAAAACTCTATTTTTACCTCTTGGCTTGGAAGATTATTTTTCAATTTTTATTGCAATTTTAAATGATTTTTAGTGTTTTTAAAGATTAGGATTCGATATGTTAATATTTTGTCACATCACTTGTCATTTCATTATTTGAATTTTCAAATTTTGCCAAGTCAGAAAAAGTGTTGTAGGAATAGCGCTATTCCCGCAGCGTCAGGAATAATCATGGTTTTGTATGTGCCATCCTGCCTAGATCGTGTCCCAACTTTTCAAATCATGATTAGAAGATCTACGTATTTATTTATGATCTATTTCAGGTTGCTATTTTTTTTATAGCAACTACATATGAGGGATTGAGTTGTACCTGCCATTCCTGCATCAAATCAAACATGTTTGAATATCATTAACAGAACCATCACCTTATATTTTAGTGTGTCGACTATTTTTTGCATAGATCAAATTGAAGGAAGAAGTGATTCTTAGTTCTTAACAACCCATGGGAAATAAGAATTCAAATCACCAATCCTCGCATATTTGTTTACAGGACTATATCAACAACATGGCACCAAAGAAGAGTGGCCAAATTATTAGTCTGGAACCTGAGGGCACAAAATTACTTGAAGCATACCCTCAAATGGCACAGAGTTTTAAAGATGTGGGTTGGTTTGAATTTTTCACAACCCTCCAGGGGCACAATGAACAAATTTCAATGGTTTTCACACGGAATTTTGATGGCTTTGAAGCTATACTTGGAAAATTACTGATGCTGGTGACTGAACATTCAATTGCTAAATCCTGTAGATTTCCAGTTGGTGGGGAAAGGTGGTGGAAGAAGGAGAATATGGTTATGGAATTTTTGAATGAATTTTAAATCCCAGAAAAATAAAACCCTAACTGGAAAAGGGGAATACCACATAGCTAGGTAAATAAGGAATGGCATACCGCTTTGCTGATCATCCACATGTATATCAAGTGTTAGGGAAGGTTTTCATTGGTTTATATTTACAATATTAGATTGCTAATTCACATTAGTGGTGATTATCATCTTAATTTACCTTACTTTCTACTTAAGATTTTATCTAAAATGTCCAAGAGAGTGCAGTCTCATCCTGCTACAACTAAAGGTAGTCTCTTTCACCAGGGTTTAATTAAGACACTGGTAATATCCTCTTTAAATGAAGTCCAGAGACCCTGGGATTGGCTAATACAGTCTTTAAGAAACGATTTACATTCAACTAAATCAAAAAATTCCAAAAGGAATAAATCAGCCCAACATAAACTGACTAGTAAAGCCACTGAGTTGCTAATTAAAGAATAATCACCTACAACAAGGGTAACTCAGTCTAGCAAGAGGAAGTTACAAAATCAACAAACCATTGGAGATTCCCCTGTAGGTAAAGATCATGAGAAGCTACCACTAGCTGAGGTAAGGAATTTAAACCAGATGAAGATATTGACATATTTATTAATCCAGAGATAAATATGGAAATTGATGAGGATGAAGATTATACTATGAACCCAGTTCAGTCCCCAGTCAAGCAGAAACATAAATCTACAAGTAAGAAAAATGCAAAAGGCAAAAATAGAGAAAAAAACTAACACATGTGCTTAAGTTCCCAAGGAAAATCTCATAATTATAAAGGATAATTCAGAAGATTCCAAGACAACCTCGAAAAAATAGGCAGACACACTTTTTTTGCACAAGACTGAGAAAGAATTTGAAAACTTGAGGAAGAGACAAGAAAAGAGAAAACATGTTGCTCAATACTCCAGGAGACCTGTGACAAGAGAAACCACAAAATCAAAATCAATATCTGAATCTTTGTTTAAAGGTATAGATGTAGTTTATGATGACATAGATGATCTTTTTGCACAACCAAAAAAGCTACAGGAAATACTCTGTTTTTTACCTGTTTCAATCTTTATCCTCAAGAGAGGTTTCAGAACAGCTGGAGATGAATTCGTTGAAACCAAAATATGTTTTTGTTGGGAAAATTCCCATGCACAAAAACCTCTATCTGTTTTTACACAACTATCACATTTTAAGAGATTCAAATTTATTTTTGAGGCCTATTGTTATGAGATTTCACAATACATAATTTCCTATTTTAGTCAGTAATTTTGGGAGAGGTTGCAGAACATATGGAGATGAATTTTTGGAAACAAAAAGAGATTTTTGTTGGGAAAATTCTCCTTAACAAAAATATCTCTCCATTTTTACACATCTATCACATTTTAAGATATTCAAATTTATCTTTGAGGCCTATTTTTCAGATATTTCACAATAAATAATTTCTTGTTTTAGTCACTAATTTTGGGCGAGGTTTCATAACATATGGAGATAAATTTTTGAAAACAAAAAGAGTTTTTTGTTTGGAACATGCTCCTTCACAAAAACCTCTCTCGGTTTTTACACAACTATCACCGTTTGGGAGATACAAAGAGATTGTTGGACCCTATTTTTTAGTAATTTGCCAGATTTATTTTCCTAAAACATCTCATGGACAAAAATTGACAAGCCACCTCATCAATTCGACTTGGAGATCAGATTTGATATTCTCCTTGATCATTTGAAACACAAAACTAAATACATATGAGGAGGTTTTGAGATCCATTTCTTTTGGATCTTGAAAATTATGTATTGTTTCTATATAAACTCTGTAGAAGGAGAACTTTGGGTGATTAGTTGGGCATTCAAGGACCTTTTTTGCAAAAATCCACTACAAGACAGTTTATATTCCATCTTGATACTAAATGGAAAAGGCATGTTGATCGTCAGATCCTTTGTCATATCTTATTCTATTTCTTTTCTTACTTGAAGTCATTTATTCTATTGCAATGCATTTGATTTCTTGATCTTACGTAACACAATGAAAACTTGGTTGTTTTTGTTTATCATCAAGTTTTCCTTCAAGTACATGTTCTTGTTTCTCAATGATATTTTGAAATAAGAAATCTATATGGGGTTGAAAAATTGAATACTCTCATATATTTCCTTCTTTATTTATCTTGTTTTTTGATCTATCGATGTGACTACCATTTACTAAATCAATGGGATGTTTTCTTGTTTTACATTTGAGTTATGTATTTATTTTGAATCCTTGAACGAGCTTTCAACCATTTTCTAAAAACCTATTCAGAAAACCCTTAAAAATACCATTGCAATAACTTGATGATGCCCTAGCTTTCCCTCTCACAGTCAAGTGAAACTTTAGGGACTAACAATAGGCATGACTATTGCTAAAGGACTGACAAGCAATTCCATAGGAATCAAAGCTTCCTCCAATTCCTTGACTTGGTCCTTTAGTTTGGCATTCTCAGCCTCAATGCCTCCAATGGAATCTTCAAGAGAATCTCCATTTTCTATGTGAAGTTGAGAGATTTGGGATGACCGCATGTTCCCAAGGTTAATCTTTGAACAAGATTTCCCTTTCTTATTTTTTACATCTCTCTTTTCAATAATTTAATTTTCAGACTCCCTGTAAAAAAAAATGCTTTGGAATACGAAGGATTCATCTTCATAAAAAAATTTGGTCTTATCTATATCCATTGGGAGACTATGTTGGATCGCATCTCTGGGCTGATAAAGGTTGCAAAATACTCTGTCCAGATCAGTCTCAAGTTCCATGTTCTCACTCTCAATTTCAGGCTCTTCCGCCTGCCCTAGAATTTTTTTTCTCTTCTTCTTCATGGGAAGCTTGTGAGAACTATCAATTTTAGCGCGAGGAGGGTTGTTATCTCCTCCTCCATTTAAAGAATTCCGGGTTTCTTTCTTACTAGGGTGGGCTATTGGAGCGATGCTATGGGATGTCGTACTTTTGGGAGTGGTATCCAAGGATTGAATACTCTTCTCACAAGGGCCTTTTCCCTGTTGCTTGTAAAATTCAGTGGTTCTTTGAAATGTGTCTAGGTCGCCGACGTCAGAAGCTGAAGTGTTGTCATCAGTGTCTCTATTTTCTCTCACGTGTCTCTGGAAAAAATAAATGTTGAGGCCAACTGCAAGTAAATGTTCTAAAAAAATTCCATTAGGGTCGAACCCTCTTAGCCTTTCAGCATATCTTAGGTTCAAGTTGTTGAAATGGGCTACGAATTTATCAATTTTTTTGACGTTTCTCAACACGAAGTCCCTGACTTTCCAAGGTAGAGGAATTTTTTTTTTTTTTCTCTTCTCATGGAATAGATGCAACCAATAGTTGTATTGCCTTGCTATTTATGTAACAAACATTCTGTCCATAATGTGACATGGAAGGAGAGCAGGTTTTTCCTTGGATCCAAAAATCCTTATCACACTGCAATTCTCCATTTGTTCAAGTGCCCCCTTCCTATCCAAAAACTTGGTTGCCTGGTCAGATATGGGGGGAACATCCTTTCCTAATAATAAAACTTTAAAAACATAGACAAAGTTATTAAATACCTCCTAAAAATAGTGGGAGGCCTTGTGCCTCCACAAGGCCTAGTACCAGAAGGTTACTGGGTCGAATTCCCAGTTTACCTTCTTGGAGAGACTCAATTTTGGAAATAGACAGCAATGCGTTATCGTGAAAACCAAGTAGGATGACATATAGAATTTCTTATCCTTTTTGAAGCATGACAATTGGGAACAAATTTCAATGGAAATTAGCTTCCCCTAATAAAAATGGCTTATTCCTTGATTGTGAAATACAAAATATAAAGAACCATGTAGGAAATAGTTGTTGTGGATTCCTGTCCCGTTATTCTTGTAAACAACCAGGAATTTCCCGGAATGGATTTCTAAATGAACTAACCTGCAAGATTGTGATATCTTCAGGAACTTCCATCGGGTCTTCCAGGAACTCGGGAAAGAGGTCCAACCAGTTATTATTCTTTCTTAGGAATTGCTTGGAGTCTTCTCCTCTGAATGTCAATGTTGGCTTCGACAATCTTAACATCTAGTGGAAGACTTGAGGTTATAAAGAAACGAGAGAGTGGTCCCACAGTGGAATAATTCTTTGGCCTGAAATATATTTATCGGTGCACCAAGAGATCAGCTCCTTACAGTCAAAAAATTTAGGGACACAACCTGCACGAGCAATTCCAGAGGTCCAAATTATTTCATTTTGGGTAGAAGGGGATGTAAGAATATGCCCTGTACCAATGGAAGTTCTGGTCCTCGTGCCCAAATATGTTCATTGTATCTCCACATAATTGTTGTTGAGATGGTGCCATAAGTTTATGAGAACATCCATTTTCTCCAGACGATGCTTGAAATGAATAGTTGGAGGGGATAATATAACCCTCCGCAAATTTTAGTTCAATGCGTGTGAATGGGAAATCTCCTCGAGCCTTTCACTCATTAATAACAATCTTTATGGGTGCTGCATGATGAGCTGTTAGGAGTACAACTTACTTATTGCATACTTAGAAGTGCAAAGGTGGCGGGTATGACCAAGAGAAATTAAGGATTGGAGGTTTTGTGAACGCGCCAACTCGACGACGTGCTGTTAAGCCCTAATATTTGCTCATTACCCCTTAATTGGGGCATATTAGATTAGTAATGCTATTTTATTTATGTTGGCTTTAGGCCATTAGTTGTAATTTAGATTAGTAATGTTATTGTACTTATGTCGGACTTGGGCCATTAGTTGTAATTATACCACCTCCTAGTCTCTATATATACCAAAGGGAGACATTTCATTTGAATCATCTTGTACTTGGCGAACATTTCAAGTGGGGTGGGAAGTTTGCCCCCCTCGAAGGGCTTATTATCTGAAATTATCTCTTTTCAAGGTGTTGAGTACTTTTCATAGAGGTTTTCTATGCTATTTTGATGTTTGGTTCTTAACATATGGTATGTCGAGCTCAAGGTCTTGGGGTTTTCTTGCTACATCGAGACACCATGGAATTTTCTCTATAACTATTTTTTTCTACAATGTTTGAAGAGAATGAATTGGAGGATATTTAGGAAAGCAGATCAAGGTACGTTGGGTTCAAATTGTCTCACGAGGTATTATACTTTAGGATATACAACACTGTCACAAGATAGGGTTACGGAATCATCATGAAATGAGTCATTACATAATTTTCACTATAAAAGGCAATTTTACGTAACATTCCGGACCCTAAGAATCTAAGGACATTTACAAAGTGTGTCTATCATGGTAAAATTTTCATCTTTTGGGTCATCTTAAATTTGTATATACACCACAATGTAAAGATAGGGTATCTGACTAGCCTATTGACTAGTCTCAATAAGGTGTTCAGTGAAAATCATAACTTCTTCTAGAGTATTCAAATTATAGAGGACTTGTTGCATTGGATTATTGGATAGTCTGTAGTATTTTTGGTCTGAGTTTCATAATTTTATATCAATTATGTTGTGTGGGGCACACTATACAAGTGAGATCTCTACGGAAAGGACCAAAATAGGCAAGTTGTGGGGAAGTTACCATAGAATTCCACTTGGCACATCAATTTTAGTCGGACACAGTGGCATTCTTGATACATAAGAGAAAGTTTCATACCTAGAAGGAACCCAAAATTGGGAATCTATGAAGAAATATTGTCTAGCAGAGACCACCTCAAAATCAAGGTTCAAAGTGATACTTAGCCAACATGCCACCCAAAGGGAACTTCTACACCAAATAAGCCTCAGCCTACTTGGACTCTTGATGAAGGTGAAGAAATATTACATATGGGACATGAAATGAACTACAAAATAAGATGGATTCAGTTGATTGCTTCTTTATATTTAGAACCTAATCCAATTGTTTTGGTATCGACTAAACTGTTCTGCATGAAATCCTCTTGGACCATTTTCACAAAGAGAAATGATATCACACTATGAGGATACAAGGATCGAAATGCCTTCTTTGTAATTGATAAATCTCAAGCAAAAGGGTTCAATTAATGAAGCACATTTGAGAACTTCCAAAGATTGAATATAAAGGTAGCCGATATTCTAGATGAACACTTGATTGATGTATTCATAGGAACTTCAAGGATAACATTCAACATGAGGTTACCTTTGGGAACCAAATCATTGGAGAATGCATTTAAGGTGGCAAGAAATGTTGAAAGGCAGAAATATGGCTATGGCTACTAGAAGGGACCTATCCTAACATCTATAGAGAACAATGCTCCTTCTCCTAAAACACCTCAACAATTGGAGGAAAGAAAGCAAGGTTTATGCTTTAATTGTGACAATAAGTACGATTAAAAGGGACATAAGTGTGGTGAGAAGAAATTATTCTATATATTGTGAGAGAGGAAAGAAGAATCAATTAAGAACCATCTCAAGATGAAAATGTAGATGCAATTTCATCACGAGAGTTGACTCCACGATATCGTGCAATGCATTGGTGGAATTAACCTCCTCAAACCCTCAAGATCGAAGGATACACCAAAAGAAAAAGGTAATAGTCATAAATGATTGACGTGCTCATAATTTCACCTTCTACTATAAATTAGCCAAAGATCTCGAATTGGCACAATATCCAGTGTTAGAGTTTCAAGTAATGATTACGGATGGAGGAACTATCAATTTATCGAGGGGAAAATGCATTAAGATCAATCTTACTATGGGAATATGTAATGAATATTCCAATAATTTATATACCCATGGGTGAATTACAAATGTTGTGCACGGGAATCCAATAGTTGCAATCATTAGGAACAATGGCTTTTAATTTTCCAAAAGAACTTTTCATGAAATTTTGTGGAAGGAAAGGAAATTGGGTTGAGAGGTATCCTGAGGAAGCTTAGGTAGGTATTAAGCTCACTTGGCATGACAAAATTATTGAAAAAGGGGGCATCAAGGCATTATTGCAAAACTATGCTCACTAGATGTTCGACATCTAAGACATCTATTCCTCAAGATCTCCAAAGGATCATTGATAAGCATTTAAAAAGTATTTGAAGGAATATTCCCAAAGGTTTTTTACCCACTTGAAATCATGATCATAGAATTTCACCTAATTCCTGGGACTTTTCCTCCTAACATCCAGACCATACATGCATAGCAAAAGGTGAAATTGAGCACATGGTTGAAGAAATGTTAGAGGTAGCATTATTAGACCTAGCCAAAGTTCTTACTGCACACCCGATGGTAATGGTATTCAAGAAAGATAACTCATGGTACATTATGTGTCTAGATTATAGAGAGCTAGAGGCAAGATCACTATTAAAGATAGAGTTTCCCATTCAGTTGATGGTGTTAGATGAACCCATGGAGCAATCTATTTCAAAAATTGGATCTCCATTCAGGGCATCATCAGTCAGGAATGAAGGAAGAAGATATCCCAAAACAACATTAGAATAATGAAGGCCATTATGAATTTTTCGGTCATGCCTTTTGGCCTTACAAATGCACCTTCACATTCCAAAGGGTTGATGAATTCCATTTTCAATCCCTTCCTTGAAAATTTATTATTGAGTATTTTTTGATGATATACTAATCTATAGCAAATCTTGGGAGGGATCATGTGCAACATGTTGACAAGATACTACAACTACTAGGGAGCAACAACTATATGCTAAACCATCCAAATGTTTCTTTGGAGTAAAAGGGTAGATTATTTGGGTCATATTGTATCTCATGAGAAGGTGTCAGGTGAGCCTATGAATTAAGACCATGATGGTGGACAATTCCCAAAACATTAAAAATCTTAGAGTATTTTTTGGTTCGATAGGTTACTACCATAAGTTTTTTCGGAAGTATGGAAGAATAGAGGCACCTTTAACAACACTAACTAAGGGGAGGGATGCACTTTTCATGGACTCGAGAGGCAATTAAATCTTTTGAACAACAAGGGTGATGTGTAAAGCTCCTGTCTTGACCACTCAGGACTTCACAAAAGCCTTTATTGTGGAGATGTGATGCCTTGTAGAATGATTGGTGTTGTCCCTAATGCAGAAGGAGGCCCCACAGCTTTGAAAAGTCGGCCACTCCAAGGGAAGGGACTTACACAAACCCATTTGAGAAGGAAATGATGGCAATACTACATGCATTGAAAAATGGTGTCCCTTACCTAATAGGTAAGGCACTTCAAGGTCAAAGCAGGTCATGATAGTGCCATGCTTCTTGGAACAAGAAGACTATCTTCGGAAGAACAACAAAAATGGGTAACCAAGATATTGGGCTATGATTTTTGAAATAGTCTATAAAGGGGAAGAAAAATGTTGTGCTTGGTTTGCCTCTCAAGAAAGGATGAAGATTTAGAGGCCTTTCTTTGTGCTATCGATCATCCAACCCAATTAGACAATAGAAGAAAGGGATGAATGAAAAATAGCCGAAAAGATTAACGGACTCTTATTTCCAAAGGTTGCAGCCCGGAGTTCGATTACGCCAGATGCATTTACATGGAAAAAATGATTCACTATGGTACAAAGATTGCTTATATTTGTAGAACTCTAACTCAAACAAAAGGTACTATTGGGTGTACACCTCTCGATTAGGGGCACTTTCGGGATTTTTGAAAACCTACCATAGAGGTTAAGAGTATTTTTGGGATGGCCTTAAAAATAATGTTCAAGGTTTGTAGCAGAATGTATTGGTTTGCCAACAAAATAAGGTGGAAGCAATTAAGACCCGGGTCTTTTACAACCATTATCCATCCCCAAATCCAATGCTAGGAGGAGGGGTTTCCATGGATTTCATCAAGGGGTTACCAAAGTCGAGAAAGGAAGAGTGTCATCATGGTGATTGTTGATAGGCTGTGAAAGTATGCACACTTTTGCACTCTCTCATCCCTTCAAAGCTAGTCACGGTTTCATAGCATTCATGGAGACGGTTCAAAATCTACATGGCGGCCAGATTGTGCCAAATTGATAGAGATCCCATATTCACTCGACTTTTTTGAATGAGAATTATTTTTCTTGTTTGGGTACTCAATTGGCTCATAGCTCATCCTATCATCCCTCAATCGATGGAAAAACTAAGATAGTGAACAAATATGCGGAAGGCTACCTTGTTGTTTTGTCTCTGATAAGAAACAAAATAAAATGGTTCAAAATGGTTACCCTTGGCGAGAATGGTGGTATAACACTTCCTTTCTACTTTATAACAAAAATGACACCATTTATGGCGCTTTATGGATACAACCCTCCTTCCATCACTTCTTCTCTAAAGAAGAAAAATCTGAGTTCAAGCGGTGGAAGATCACATGAGGAATCAACAACAAATTCTCCAAATCTTAAGACAACTTTGACCATGGCCTGGTCGCGCTGAAGCAACAAGCGGATCAACATCGTAGTGAAGAAGTTTTAAAGTAGGGGAGTGGGTATTTTTAAATTCTGATGACCATACAAATAGATGTCCCTCAAGCTACAAAAGAAGGAAAATAAATTAACACCAAAGTACTATGGCCCCATATAGGTGTTTTAAAATATGGGTATTATGGCATACAAATTGGGTGTACTCATCTTCAAGAGTACACCAGTTTTCCATATTTCATGCTTAAATAAGGTTATAAGTGACATGATCCAGTTCAAACTATATTACCCGAACTTGACGAGGAAGGAAAAAAATCATATTAGATCCTGAATCCATCAACTGACACAAGAATTATGTGAGTAATAGATCCATTTCAGAGTCTCGCATTAAATGGAGGAAACTACGACTGAAGATTTGGGAAGATGAGTCTTTTATGTAGAAGCATCTAGAGTTACTCAAGCGTTGCGGACAACACTTTTCTCAAGGGGAGGGCATGTTAAACCCTAATATTGGCTGATTACCCTTAATTGGGAATAGATTAGTAATGTTATTTTATTTATGTGACTTTAAGCCCATTAGTTGTAATTTAAGATTAGTAATGTTACAACATTTGTATGTCGGCTTTAGGCCATTAGTTGTAATTATACCTCCTAGTCTCCTATATATACCAAGGAGACATTTCATTTTGAATCATCTTGTACTTGAACATTTTAAGTGGGGTAAAGAGGAGCTTGCCCCTCGAAAGGAGCTTATTATCGGTATCTCTTTTTCAAAGGCGTTGATTACTTTCACGAGGTTTTTCACAATACTATTTTGATGTTTGGTTCTTAACACTTGTAGCGAGCAGATTCCCGATGTTTTGAAATTAACACTCGGAAGGGATATGTAACCTCCACAAATCTTTGTTTAATTCATATTAATGGAAGATCTACTCGAGCCTTTTTCTCATCAATGATGACAATTTATACAGTTCCTACATCATGAGGTGTTACCATTAAATCTTACTAATTGCATATTTAGAAACAGACCTTATATATATAATAATATTTTTTATAAATAATTTTTATTATTATAAATAAGACTCTTATATATATATATAGAATGGCGATTGAGCGAGAGCTTGAGAGTAGAGGGTTACAAAGGGATACCGGTGTAGCAAGCGGTCAAATTATACGCAATGTCTTTATAATATATATATATATATATTAATGTTTTATAAACAATGTTTATTATAGAAATAGAGATGCGAGAATTGATGGGAATGAGGGGAAGAAACAAGTAGGAATGTCCAAGTGAAAAGGGTAGTTTGGATGGGCTTCAAAATAGAGATTCTGAGAATGCTGAAGAGGTGGGTGTTGTGATCAAATTGTATGTCTCAAAATTTGACCGCAAACCACGTTAAACAAAAAGAGAAGTCGGTTTGTATATTTCTTGAAGATGCAGGAAGGTGGCTGAGTATGGAATAGGGGGAAGCTTGTCCAGTTGAGACCATTTTCGAATTTAAGGATTTGAGGTTTCGTGAATAAGCCAACCCGACGACACACGAATGACATTCCATGATGTTGAAATGCTTGGCTTCGTAAGGGATAATATAACCCTCAAATCTTGGTTTAATGCACATATTAATGGAGATCTACTCAATTCGGTTGCATTAAAAGCTTACTAGGTACATACTTAAATGAGACCATACATACATACATACATACATACATACATACATACATACATATATATATATATATATATATATATATATATATATATATATATATATATATATATATATATATATATATTTATATATATAATAATGTTTTTATAAACATATAAACAATTTTTTTATTATAATTAAGACTCTTATATATATAAGTATGAAAAGTGATTAGATGAGCTTGAAAGTAGGGTTGCAAGGGATATAGAGGAGGTGAGTGCCCGACAATTATTATATGTCTTTATAATATATATATGTTTTTATAAACATTTTTTTATTATAAACAAGTGCGAAGGTGATGAGGATGGGGAAGAGTAAGTAAGGAATGGCCAAGTATGAAAATCGGTCGGATGGGTTTCAAAATAAGGTTATAGGGGATTCTCAAGAGAGGTGAGGGCCTGATGGTCAAATTGTATGTCTCAGAAATTTTGACTGCAAAAGGCATAAAATGGAAGAGGGCATGATGGGACAGTCCAATGAATGATTTGTATATTTGAGGGAATTTCGGGTGTTGTTTACAAGTCGCGGAACATTGGAAGGGAAATCTTGAGCCCGCTTGTCCAGGAACCCACAATTGAAAAAGTGGCTAAGTATGGAATAGGTAAACGGTTGGTCGGACTTGTTTTCGCTAATATATTGAAATTTGTAATAGATATCCCATTACCTGGCAAGATATTTTCTGCATGTATATCGTGAAATTTTGGGTGTTGTTTGCAGGTCACAGAACAATGCAAGGGAAACCTTGAGCCTGCCTATCCAGGAACCTGCAAGAGAAAAAGTTAGTAAGTATGGAATATGGAAATGGTCGGTTGGATTCATTTTCGCTAATATATTGATATTTGTAATAGATATCCCATTACCTGGTAGGATATTTTATGCATGTTTCTAGACAAGTTGTGTAGGGACAATTAGTATGACTGTCTCCTCGAGGCATGGTGAGAGATTAACATTAAACCTCAGTTATTGCATACTTGGAAAGAAGTGTGAAGGTGGCGAGCACATGAAACAATGTTTAGGAATTGGATATTTTGTGAACCCACCAACCCGATGATCCGCGAAAGAGATTCGAAGAAATGGCCAAGTATGGAAAGCAAACAGATGGGCTTCAAAATGGGGTGATAATAGTTCCCCAGGAGATGTGAGGACCCGACGGTGAAATTGTAGGTCTCATAACTTTTGAGTGAAAATCGTGTAACACAAAATAGGGTATGATGTGGGAGTCTGACAATAAATTTGTATATCGTGGAAGTCAGGGTGTTGTTTGTAGGTTAGGGAACAATGGAAGGGAAATCTAGAGCATGCCTTCCTAGGAATCTGCAATCGGAAAAGTGGCTAGGTATGGAATGGGGAAGCGATCGATAAGAGTCACAATATAAAAGCACGAGTGCAAATGTGAACCCGTGAGTCCGCCAACCCATGTAGTTAGACATGTTCAGAAAAAAATGACTAAGTAACCAGAAAGAGAAAGTAGAGGGGAAAAAGAAACGTGAATTTGGTTAAGTATAGAAGAGGGGAAAGAAAGCCTAATATATTCAAATCTATAATAGATATCCCATTTCTTGGCAAGATCTTTTCTGCATGTTTCTGGAGAAGTTGTATACTTATTGCATATACTTGGAAAGAAGTGTGAAGGTGGTGGGCATAGGAAAAAACAACTAGGAATTGGAATTTTCCTGAACCCTCTAACTCGACGATCCATGAAAGAGATTCCAAGAAATGGCCAATTGTGGAAAGAAGTCAGATAGGCTTCAAAATAAGGTGAAAAGGGTTCTCAAGGAGACGTGAGGCCCCAATGGTCAAATTGTATGTATCAGAACTTTTGAGTGCAAAATGTGTAACATGGAAGAGGGGATGATGTGGGAGTTCAAAAGTCAATTTTAATATCGCGGAAGCTGGGGTGTTGTTTGTAGGTCAAGGAACAATGGAAGTGTAGCCCGCCTATCCAGGAACCTACAAGCGAAAAATTTAGTAAGTATGGAATAGGGAAATGGTCAGTGGGACTCATTTTCGCTAATATATTGATATTTGCAATAGATATACCATTACCTGACATGATATTTTCTGCATGTTTCTGGACAAGTTGTGTAGGGACATTTAGTATGATTGTATCCTAGAGGCATGGTGAGATATTAACATTAAACCTTAGTTATTTCATACTTGGAAAGAAGTGCGAAGGTGACATGCACATGAAACAATGATTAGGAATTGGATATTTCGTGAACCCGCCAACCTGATGATCCACGTAAGAGATTCCAAGAAATGACCAAGTATGGAAAGCAGGTACATGAGCTTCAAAATGGGGTGACAATAGTTCCCCAGGAGACGTGAGGACCCGAAGGTTAAATTCCAGGTCTCAAAACTTTTGAGTGCAAACTATGTAACACAAAAGAGGGTATGATGTTGGAGTCCGACAATAAATTTGTATGTCACGTAAGTTTGGGTGTTGTTTGCAGGTCACAGAACAATGGAAGTGCAATCTAGAGCCCACCTGCCCAAGAATCCATGATCAGAAAAGTGGCTAGGTATGGAATGGGGAAGTAGTCAGTCAGAGTCATGATATAAAATCATGAGTGCATACATGAGTCCACCAACCCGCACAGTTAGAAATTTTTGAAAAAATCACTAAGTAACCAAAAAGAGAAAGTAGAGGGGAAAAAAAAATGTGAATTTGGTTAAGTATAGAAGAGGCAAAAGAAGGGATAATATATTCAAATTTATAATACATATCCCATTTCCTGGAAATATCTTTTCTGCATGTTTCTGGAGAAGTTGTATACTTATTGCGTATACTTGGAAAGAAATCTAAAGGTGGCAGGAACATGAAACGATGACTAGGAATTGGAAATTTCCTAAACCTGCCAACCCGACGATTCGCGAAAGAGATGACAAGAAATGGTCAAGTGTGGAAAGCGGTCGGGCAGGCTTCAAAATAGGGTGACAAGGGTTTTCAAGGAGATGTGAGGCCCCAAAGGTCAAATTGTATCTATCATAACTTTTGAGTGAAAAATGTGTAGCACAGAAGAGGGGATGATGTGGGAGTCCGGAAGTGAATTTGTATATTGCAGAAACCAGAGTGTTGTTTGTAGGTCACAAAACAATGGAAGTGCAATTTAGAGACTGCCTGCATGGGAACCCATGATCGAAAAAGTGGCTAGGTATGGAAAGGGGAAGCAGTAGGTCATAATCGTGATATAAAAGCATGAATACAAATGTGAACCCATGAATCCACCAACCAACGCAAGAAGACATTTTCGGAAAAATGACTAAGTAACCAGAAAGAGAAAATATAGGGGAAAAAGAAAGGGGAATTTGGTTAAGTATAGAAGAGGGAAAAGAAGGGGATAAAAGAGTGGGAAAATAGAAAAGAGAAGGGAAATTTTCATAAGAGGTAATTGGTCTCAAACAAGCCCAATTGTTGCAAAACCATAATTTTTTAGTCCAACATTTTATCCACTTACTCGTTTTCTATTGTGCTTGTACCATTAAAAAGCGTGTGAGCAAATGCTTTGTTGAATATTTGTTTTTATTGCAATTTGTGGGAGTAATTGTGTTCTTGATACATTCTTCCATGACTTTGACATATTATCTTAGGTATTAAACTTCTTGCATGATGGGTTGTTAGCATTAAAGATTAATAATTGCATATCTAGAAACAACAATGACGATCTTGAATTTTAATATTGTGGTTGATTTCATAGTCCCATTTGACTTCAACCACCATAGATCATTTTTTTTTATTCACGTAGAAGAAATTTGGTAATTTCATTAATAAAGTAAAAATTGCTCAAATAGAGGCCAGGGGATGGAAAACTAGGAAAATGTTTCCTTTTGGAGTAAAGGAATCAAGGACGCGAAAGGCAAATAAGAAATCATTTGATTAGCAAGGTTGAGATGAAAACACATTTGTAGGGTGGGGCCCCGACTACCACATCGTGAATTAGTGTTGCTATGTTCTATCTGCATTACGGATAGAATTGAATGTTGGTTTGAAACTGTCTGAAATTCATTTTTGTTTCCATAGAATCTTGATGGGATCGACACAATGCATTGTCATATAATTGTTCAATGCTCCATATCAGATCAAATTACTTGAGACAATACAATATTCAAGAACTATGAGACTATCAAACCATGCTAACGAGAAGAGGTGTTAAATCCAAAAAAGAAGCAACAACCAAGATTCCAAGGATTTTTTTTTAATAGTAAATCCATAAAAAAAAATACTGGGCAGTGTATATCTATCCATAGAAATTGGACTGAGTTCTTTGCACCGAAGCATTGAACATATTTTTCATAAATACAGGTACAAGATCTACAGAAAAAAAAAACATGCATAAAATTCTGTGTTGTTCCTCTAGTGGGACAACATGCAGGAGTCATCGATATGCTCTTCAACATGCATACAAAAATCATTACCATGATTTATTTAGGAAGTCCTTGCATTCTTCTCCTCAAAAGGTCAATGTTCATTACCGCAATCTCAATATCTTGTAGAAGACCTGAGGTGACAAAGAAATAGGAGAGTGGTTTTGCAGTGGAATAATTCTTTGTCTTGAAGTAGGTGAACAACACTCCTACTCCTAATGCTGGCGACCTGGAGTCATTGCAAGGAACCATTGAATTGTACAAATAACATGGAAAATTCCCTGATGAGAAGAGTTTCCAATCCTTGGCTGCCACTGCCAAGAGCACAATATCCCACAACATCGCTCCAATGGCCCACCCCAACAGGAAAGAAACCCATAATTTTTCAAACGTAGGAGGACATAAGAACCCATCCTTGCGGTAAAATTGATAGTTCTCACAATCTTATCGTGAGGAAGAAGACGAAAAATGATGTAGGGAAAGTGGAAAAGCCCAAAATTGAAAGTGAGGACACACCAAGAGACCACCTCCTCACAATTGAAGAATTCAGGGACAAAGACTGCACGAGCAATTCGAGAGGTCAAATTAATTTGTTCTGGGTGGGAGGGGACCAAGAGATCCCCTCCTTATAACCAAAGAATTCAGGGACACAAGCTGCATGAGCAATTCCAGAGGCCTAAATTAGTCCATTCTAGGAAGAAGGAGATGAGTAGTAGGAATATGCCTTGCACCAGTGGGAGTTCTCGTCCTCATCCCCTAAGATGTTAATTGTATATCCAGAGAAAAAGAGAGTGGTCCCACTAATTATTTGGCTTCAAATATATCTCTGGGAGCATCAAGAGACCATTTCCTTACAGTGAAAGACTTCCACCCAGAACGAAATAATTTGGGCCTATGGAATTCCTACTCTCGAGATGCAAAGAGGCTATTGCATTCATCATCATTTTATTTTCTGAAACCCCTTCCTTTGGTCTTGTCAGGGTTGCCATTTCCAACCTAGGAAGTTCCCCCCATTATGGTTGATTTCAATTTGTGTGAAGGAGTGGGAAAAACGTCTACATTGCCATCATCCATCACCATATCATTGTCCATCATATCATCTTCTTCGAGCTCGAAACTGATCGCATCAACCTCTGCACTAGCCATCAATGCAGGTGGGCGGGCGTTATGAGTAGGCAGGGTTGCCTTGGAATTCTTTGGCTTGAAATATATCTCTCGGTGCACCAAGGGACCATCTCCTTTTTACTCCTGGGTGGAGGGAGATGAGTAGTAAGAATATGCCCTGGAGCACTAGAACTTTTGGTCATCATGCCCGAAGATGTTTAATGTATTTGGAAAAAATGGTTGTCAAACTACTGCCATAAGTTAACGAGAATATCCATTTGCTCCAGATGATGTTTGAAATGAACATTTAGAAGGGATAATATAACCCTCTGCAAATCTTGGTTTAATGTGTATCAATGGGAGATCTCCTCGAGCCTTTCGTTGATTAATGACAATCTCCACAGTTTGTGCATAATGAGCTGTTACCATTAACGCTTACTAATTGCATATTTAGAAAAAAGTGTGAAGGTGGCGGTGATGAAGAAGAGCGATTAAGGATTAGATATTTTGTGAATCCACCAATCGGACGACATGCAAAAGATATCGCATGATGCTTGAAATGTACACTTGGAAAGGATAACACAACCCTATGCAAATCTTGGTTTAATTCGTATTAATGACAAATATGCTCCAACCTTTCAGACATTAATGAAAATCTTAATGGTTCATGCATGATGAGCTATTAGCGTTAAATCTTAATAATTGCATATCTAGAAATAAGTGCGAAGGTGGCGGGGATGGCGAAGAGTGATTAAGCATTGCACATTTTGTCGACCCACCAACCTGTGAAAGAGATTTCAAGAGATGGCCAAGTATAGAAAGTGGTCGGTCGAGCTTCAAAATAGAGTCACAAGTTATACTTAGGAGATGTGAGAGGTCGATGGTCAAATTGTATGTCTCCAAACTCTTGACTGCAAAATGTGTAACACAGAATAGGGCACAATAAAAAATTTCGGCGGTTAATTTGTATATCGCAGAATTTGGGGTGTTGTTTGTAGGTCGCAGAACAATGGAATCACAATGTTGAGCAAGCCTGGCTAGGAACCGGTGATGGAAATAGTGGCCAAGTATGCAATGGGTAAGCAGTTGGTCAGACTCGTGATATAAAAGCATGAGACATACTCGAAATAGGGTATATTGATAGGCTTGAAAACATGGCCACAAGTTCTACTCAGGAGACATGAGGGCCTGATGGTCAAATTGTATGTATCCCAATTTTTGATTGCAAAATGTGTAACATGGAACAGGGGACAATGACAGACTTTGATGGTCAATTTGTATATTGCAGAACTTTGGGTGTTGTATATAAAAGCATGTTACATTCGAAAAAATGACTAAGTAACCAGAAAGGGAAAGTAAATGAAAAAAAGAAAGGGGAATTTGGTTGTCAATTTGTAGATCAGGGAAGTTCGAGTGTTGTTTGTAGGCGATGGAACAATGGAAATGCAATGTTGAGCCCACCTACCCGGGAACCCGATATCCAAAAATTTTGTTGAATATGGAACGCGAAAGTGGTCGGTTGGACTCGTGATATAAAAGTATCAGTGGAAATATGAACACGTGAATCTACCAACCCGCACACCTAGACATTTTCTAAAAAATGACTAAGTAACCAGAAAGGGAAAGTAGAGAGCAAAAAGAAAGGGGATGGAAATTTTCAGAAGCGGGAATTGGTGTAAGAAATCCCCATTGATAGTCTTAACAGTAACTATGAAGTGCATTAAACATGTGAACATGCTCTTCAATCAAGGAATAGATGAAGTGAGCCACACTTATAGTTTCTAGGATGTGTTTGCATAAGAGAAGCATCGAAAAGCCACTGTAATGACCAGATTTGTGTTAACATTTAAATTTCTACCAAATTTCTGTAATTTCTATAAGCTTTTTAAGAAGTATAATTTTCATAATTTTCAAAACTATCTCAATACACTTACGTAAGTAAAATTTGGCAATAAGTACTAAATTTAGGTGAAAAATCCATGAATTTGAATTTACATACCTCACTATGATGCTATCCGCAGCACCTTGCTCCCTTCGCTTGAACCTGATGCTCCTCCTTAGGACACCCCAAAACCAGCCACCCTACCGATTAGTACGCCTAGCCCTAGGACATCAATGGATGTCCTAGCCCTCCGAGCCCAAAACCTACTCAGCCCCCCCGGTGCACTGTAAATCCCACTGTAGATTTCACTCCCCAATCCTTCAAGCTTCCCCTCTCGTAGAATTCCCTCTCCCCTCTCGTAGAATGAACGAATCCCCCCTCCATAATCCTTCTCCACCTCCCTTATTCCTCCTTCACCGCCCCCTCCATTAACTCCCACCTAACTCTTTATTACACCTTATCCCATTCGTAAAGGCCTTATCCCATTATTAATTGCCTTATCTCTTATTAATTGCCTTATCCCTTATTTAAATGTTTCCCTTTTACGTATTGGTTACGTTATCCCCTATGGGATACGTAACCCCATTTAACATTATATTTTATTTTCCCCCCTTTGTTTAATACTTAATTAATCAATTAATTAATTAATAATCAAGTTAATCATTAACCATTAATTAAAGAGTTAATATACTTAAACTAATCATAGTCAAAAATAATTAATTAATAACATATAATTAATTAAGGTTATTTAATAATTAATTATAGTTTTGCTAATTTTTAGGATTATTTATTAAATTATTCATATCAATAAATAATGGTCGTTACAGCCACATGAAAATCAATTTTGGGATGTTTATGTAAAATTATTGTACTATCAACTTCGCCGTAAGTATAACAATGACGGATTTGAATTTTAATTTTCTGTGGTTGATATGATAGTTCCATTGGACTTCACATAGTATATATCCTTTTATTTCAAAAAAGTTCTAAAGATGAATTTTTCTAATTTCATCGATCACGTAAAAGTGCTAAAACAAGCCACATACTACATTTGCATCAGAGAGCTTATATTAAAAGGAAAATTAGGCCCCGTGTATTCTTTAAGATCATAGGAAAACCGCCAAGATACTAAATGTATAATTAATTTTCTAGAACGAAGCATACAGCCAAGAGCCAAGTAAACACCAAATATATTGAAAGTTGAGGCACAAGGCAACACATGAACACATAAGGCGCCAAGTGAGATCCCACAAGGCTCCATAGAGCAGTATGCATCAACCTATGCATCAAACAATTTGATATATAAAAAAACACACGTGCCATTGGTTTTCTCTTACATGTGGTATATGTTCCCATGAGAAAATAACTGGGCCCATGAGATATGAACAAAAGTGTGCCAAACACAAGATACCACAAAATCAACAAAGATTCGACATTGTATCCCAGCTATAACCAAACCCCCAAATGGGGAACAAAAAACTTTTCGATTACTATTTTACCATGAAGCAATATCACTATGGACATATTCTTCTGATAGTGCCATGTTCTATCACTACCAGTTTTAACAATGCCAAATTTCCAATATTATTGGAAATGCCTGATGGTTTCGCTCAGAGGAGCAAGCCAGGGATGATTTTAAGGATGGAAATTTATTTTAAAATGTAGAAACCTTGGCAAATCTTACTAATCCTTCACATGCCAACTATAAATTTTTGGTGATATTTTTGTAAAAATATTCAAATTTCTAAGGATTTTATATAGTCTATATAAATTTTTGGTGATTTTTTAGGTAAAATAATTTTATCCTATAGAATTTGGGCGAATCATTTTTAGAATAACGAATCGTTTTTTGGGAAAAAACATGGAAAATTAACCCACAAGTGAAATTTAGCCCCTAAAATCATCCCTGGAGCAAGCCATTTCAACGGTTCAAAGGATGGGCCTGATTTATCCACAGTTGGATACTTTGTATGGGGTTTGTCCTCATGCTTCCCATTTATGGACTGAACAATCTTATGCACTTCCTGTTCAATTTTCCATGGAATTGCAAAATTCTATTCATATCCTCATTGGGTGGCATGGGCAGATACACATGATATTTTTTTGTTTCCTGCCAACGCTTGATATGATTTTTTATTTTTTTATTTTTATTTTTCAGCCAATATGCAGTATTGCATTGTCCTCATTTAAGGTAAATTTGCTATGGACTCGAAAGTCGTGCAACATGTAGACACTGTTTTCCTTTTTCTGTAGGTATACTTCATATGGAAATTATGCTAATCCATGAAGCACATCTTGTAACGTAAGTTATCTAATTGTACAATATACGATTGTGTTGCCCACGGTTCAGATGGCAACATTGAGGCAATGTCTATATATGTAAGGGCATTTTTTACTGCATTGTAGACAATCAATTGTACCATAATTTATGAAAGCATAGGCAGAAGCATGAGAGTTTAATTTGGCACATACATGCTAGAAGGGGGTTGAGTACGCATTCACTGCAACCAAAACACCCTCAACCTGGGCACATGAGAATAAAAATTAATATATTGAACAATATAATATATAACTTCACAACAACAAAAAAAGATGCAGAAAATTGGTGAAGGCAATTTGTATGAGAAAAGTGAGGATGAAATTGTAGATGTACAGAAACAACAGTTGTCGAGCTAGTTAGTTTCTTGAGATCCTATACTATGTCTTTTTGAAATTCTATTACAAATGTTGCTTGGATTGTGTGAAAGATCCTTTATTTAACATCTCTTTTCTTTGTTATATTTTTGAAGAACATAAGTGGGAATTTTCCTTTATGCAATTGTTGTTCCATTGAGGAAAGCAAATTTGAATAGGTATCGAACAATTGCAACTGCAACATGAAATAGTGCAATAGTTGTGTAACATAACCAAGATACATGGACATGTGAAAGTAAAGGACACAACTGGATATGGAGAACGATATCATTTCCTTGTCGTTGTCTGACTCTCCATATTTTATATGGAGAATGTGTTGCGAGCCAAGTTTTCTCGCGAGTGTGACAACTGCACCAATGGTTTTGATTGGGTAAGTGTCATTGCTCTGTGCAAGTTGGCTGATTGTTGTGTCCGGGACGAAACGATATTCTAAACAAATCGCGAGAATTTTTTTCACAATAGTTGTTTCATTGAGCAATATAATCCGATCACAATCACCATGGTCATATACTTTTTTGGGCAATATATTAAAATTTGTAATGGATATCCCATTACCTGGAAATATCATTTCTACATGTTTCTAGACAAGTTGTGTGGGAATAGTCAGTACGACTGTCATCAGGGCTTCGTTGTATATCATGTTAGCACGCATAATGGATCTAGTTTTGTTTGACTTGTCCAAGTAGGTGCTATAGAAGACCATTATGTCCACGATGAACACTTGTCTAGTTTGACGGATGTTCAAGCCCTCTATTGATAGTATTTTGGGTGTTATAAGTTTAGACCTGGTGACATTTTTTGAACAAAAAAAGTAATGTGAATGGTATTCTTCATTATTTTTTTGTTTTCTTTTTTTTTTTGGCATAAATGTACAAGTAGACGCACAACTTGGATGAAGTATGGAGCCAGAATTTTGCAACTAGACCTCTTAGTCTACGGAACTTGCGCTATGTTCAACATCTCACTTGTGCTCGTTGATACTTCTTGTGAACTGCAAAGTATGTGTTGTAGATTACATCAACATATTTATCATGGCATAGATGAATAAATATATCAGGATATTTATTTGGTAAACATATGAGGAACACAATGTATGAATCTTTACCTTTGGCCTTGTCAGTCTGTTGATGTTTGCGATGATTGACTGCTCATAGCCATGTCACTAGTCCCACTTTTTCTAATGCAAGCATGTGTATATGAACATCAGAAGGAATAAATAAGCATATGCATTGTATATTGTCCATAATTGTTCTAAATTTCACATACATGGTCGAAGGATATGGAATACGAAATAGGGTGTCCAGGGATACTGAAGAAACATGAGGACCTGATGGTCAATTGTATGCCTTAGATTTTTTGACTGCAAAAATGTGTAACAGGAAATAGGGCATGATAAGGGGGTACAATGGCCAATCTGTATATCATAGAACCTCCGAAGTTAGAGGCGCAATCTTGAATCCGCCAGTCTGGGAACCTGCGATCAAAAAAGTGGCTAAGTGTGGAATGAGTAAACCATCGACCAGAGTCGTGATATAGAAGCATGAGTATAAATGTGAACCCGTGAGTCTACCAACCCAAGCACCTAGACATTTTCAGAAAGACGACTAAGAAAAGCAACCAGAAATCAAAAGTAGAGGATAAAAACAAAGGGGAATTCGGTTAAGTATAGAAGAGGGAAAAAAAGGGATAATAGAAAGTGGGAAAATATAAATGGGGAGGGAAATGTTTGGAAGCGATAAGTCTCAACAAAGTCCCATTATTTCGAAATCATTGTTTTCTATTCCAATATTATATGCCCCCACCTGTTTTGTGTGTTTGATTTACTATCAAAGTTGGTATACCTTTTTGAAGATTGTACTTCATCCCCCTCTACTGTGGAATATAACCTCTACTGTGGAATATAAGAATTCATCTTCCTATCCAACTAATCTATTTATTTCAATGTAGCAACGTCAAAAATACAATGGACATGAAGGTAAGTTAGTATGTAGAAATACATGTAAAAAAAATAAATACAACTCTATTCATTTCAATGTAGCAACAAAGAGAATACAATTCACATGAGGATAAGTTACTATGCAGAAAGATATGTAGTATCTACATATAGTAAATTAGGTGCAAAGTAGTAGAACAAGTAGAACAAATATACAAACAATAAATGAAATACTAAACAATGGAATATGAAATAAGAGTAGAAGCATGCACCTTTGTATCTCCTCTTCTACATTTGAAGCAAAGAGTCCATCATCTTCTCTAGTTATTTTGTTTGTTTAAATGTAGCAATGTGCAGAAAAATACAATGGACATGAAGGTAAGTTGGTATGCAAGAAGACGTGTCAAAAAATAAACAGAGTTCGATTTATTTCAATGTAGCGACATAGAGAATACAAAAGACATGAAGATAAGTTATTATGTAGGAAGATACGCAATATCTACATACAATAAATTAGGTGAACACATATACAAGAAATAAATGAAATACAAAACAATGGAATATGAAATAACAATACAAGCATACACCTTTGTATCTCCTCTTCTACATTTGCTCTAAAGATTCCTTTGTCTTCTCCAGTCATTTTGTTTGTTTCAATGTGGGAACACACAAAATACAATGAACATAAATGGAAGTTGGTATGTAGGGAAGAACAAGTAATATGTACATACAGTAAATGTGAATTAAAGGAATAGAATAAAATATAGTTAGAAACATGAACCTTTGCTTTTCTTGATCCATGGTTGTAATTATACAGAGCTTTTCCTATCCAAAATATGTTACAAGCTAGAAAATATTAAGAAATTGCATGGCCATAGCTGAATGATTTTAGTTTTGTGAAGCAAAGTATCCATATATGCTTTGAGACAGGGAAATATAATTTTGCAATATCTTTGATGTACATCTCATATTTCAAGTACAAGACAAATTGTATCATGGTCAGACCAGTCTGTATACAGGATAAAGAGGCTATATTGTGATATGGGCACAATTCACCATATATGGTTAATAAGTGCATTTTGCACATGTTTTATCTTAACAAAAAGACAACGGACATTGTAATTGCACATGTAGTTGTCCAATTATTTGTTATGCCACTAATTTGTAGCATGTCAACACTGAAGTATCCTAGAATGATAATGGTTTCGTCCAAATGTAAATGGTGTGATGCATTTGAAACACATTCATTATGTTAGCAATGTTGCACGCCAAGGAACATAGAAACTGAATATTCCAATTTGCAATCCACGAAACACCACTCTTGCTAGCACCATCTCAATATCCTTTTCTTCTACAAGAACATTTTGCAAAGACATGTAGGTATGGTTCAGAGTTAGAATAAAAAATTGGATCAAAATTTAAGAGCAGGATAGGCGGGAATGATATAGGTGTTAGATATCGACTTCGCCACACATGAAAAATGACAAAACCGTGGGTACAAGACCTAAACACCGCAAAGTGAAAAAAAAATAGATCCAACTGTCAGCACATGAATCCAACCTTGCAAAGATGAAGAAAACAATAGAAAACAACAAGCAACAAACCAGCGCCCAACCGCAGCTGCATGACCGCAAACTCGCAAACTTGAACTAAACAACAAAAAGAAACAAATGATGAACCAACAAACCAACAAACAAGCAACAACCAATGAACCAATGAACCAATGAACAAGCAAAAACCACTGAACCAGTAAACAACATATCTCCAATGAGTAGCAAATTGCATCCCAAGCATAGAAGGAACCCAAAATATATGACGACCATGCAAGTAGAAATAATTAAACATTCTTACTTGAAAACTGCAAACAATAAACAATAAAGAACAAATATAAATGAAATTATGGCATTGAAACTTACTCCACAACAATGAATGACAGAAGCGCATGTCAAATTGTGGGTGCATGACTTGGACCCCACAAAGTAAAAAACAACTCCAACTGTGGATGCAGGACCCCAACCCTGCAAAGTTGAAAAAAAAAAAGCAAGCAACAAGAACCAATAGGTCCAATCGTAGGTGAAGGTCCTCAACCTTGCAAACTTGAACCAAACAACAACAAGCAGCAACCGACGAACCAATGGACAAGAAGCACCCACCGAACCAATAAAAAATGTATGTATCTTCAACGATGACCAAATTGCATTCCAAGCATAGAAGAAGTATGAAACATACAATGGCTATGCAACTGGCGATGGACAACAATATTGTCCAAATTCACTGCAACATTGTATGAAAAAATTCGAGGAAAAATGTATTGTGAGAAGCCTATTTAGGTAAACATTTAAGGCTGTCAGGTTGTTTAAGGGCCTCAAAGTATGCAAACATTTAAGTTGTCATGGCTGTTTAAGGAACTCACGCTATGTAAACATTTAAGTTGTCATGCCTATTCAAGTACCTCAAAAAGAGTGTCAATCCTCTAAACCTTCGGTATGTAAACATTTCAATACAAATACAAATAACAAAAACATTAAAAAACAACGTCGATGCACAGAACTTTCGGTATGTAAACATTTCATTAAAAATGTAATAAAAATTAAAAAAGAGCATCTAACCTCAAAACTTTGGATATCTAAACATTTACAACATTGGGAACAACGAAGCTGGCAATAAGACCTCTAATATATTCTTCAATGAAATGATGACATATAAGGTTTTTTTTATGATATAAAAAATAATGTTTTTACTTCTATAGTTCGAACAATACAGATGATGTGAAAATTTATAGTCAAAGGACATATTAATATGAAGTCAACGAATTATTGATCGCTATAGTCCCTCTACGCCTTCGGAAGGGACTAATAACTAGTATGAAGAAAGTGTAGAAGGACCACCTATAAATATAATTGTCGTAGCTTTTATTTGGACATTATACATATTATAAGAGTAGGGTTGCTATAAGCTATAGATTTTAGGGGGACAACGATATTGAGTTTATATAAAAGTAACACCCAAGTTTTTTTTTCCATAGAAATAAATATTACAACTAATGAAAGAACTTTGTGTTTGAATGTGTATAGGTTTAAGTGTTAAGCCTAAGTGTTACTGAAAACATTGAAAGATATGATGTTTACAAGGTGTCTAAGATGTCAGATTAGGTGATGTTAAATACATTCCTAACTCTAATTGAGAAGTCCTACTATTTTTTTAAGGAAGAATGTTTTGTTGGATGTTTCAAAGCACACATGGGAAGATGATATTTCCCACAAAATTTGTACATCTTGGATTGTAAATGTATACATTTTTATAAACAAAATTTCTCTCAAAAAAGGATTGCCTCTAATTTTTCAAAAACTCGATTGCTTTGAAATATTAAACTGTATCTCTATTTTAAGAAACTTTGTGTTTTTTTTTTTATCATTATGTTAATTGTATGTGTAGGAAGAATTGAAGCATTGTATACAAGTTTTTTTGATGTCTTGGATAAGAGATAGTTGTAGCAGCTCAAAAGAAATTATCTCACCTTAGTTCAAAAATTCAACATCCAACATATATGTGATTTATGAAGACATATTGAATTCCCTACTCCTTGTGTTGTTTGTATATATTTGATAAATTTGAAGATGACATTGACTCAAGATAATTACTTTGAAATATTAAATTGTAGTTTTGTTTTAAGAAACTTTGTGCTTAACAAAATTTCATCATTATGTTCATTACATTAACATTTTTTTAATATCGATGTACACTTTTTTGTTTTCAGGAGGTGGTAAAGTGAAAGTGTTAGATCCATATGACAGTGTTGCTGCCCATGTTTGATGAATTCACTCACTTTTGATAATCCATGGAGTGAAATTAAGTTGTAAAGATGGTAACATCAATATTATTAAGGTCACAAGTAACATCCCCTTCCATATGAAGATAAACTAGATTGATGCAAATGCTTGAAATATAAGGAAGGACATTTCATTTAGTGGCCTTTGAAGTATATGGAAAAGTTGTTGATGATTTTCATGTACTTATCTAGTTGGAGATTGCAACCCTTGATGTTGTTGAGTGTATGGAGGAAACTTTTATCATGTACTATTGGATAAGCTAGAAGCCCAATACTATACTTGACTTTACACACACAACTTTTTTAGATTATATATGTTTGAGCTTGATTTTATGCATATAATGTTTAATGTGAGTTTACATGTTCATAATTTAATCTCTTTTTTATTCACATGATTCACATGTATAATAATTGTTTTAATTGTTTAAGTATAAAATTTTAGGTGTTGTCTAATTGTTCTACGTTTTGTCCCTTTTTCGCTAGAATCCGACGACATCAATATGCATGAAATCACAAATTTTTGTTATTTAAATTGCATTTTGAATGCAAAAATAGATTCAACGTGCTGGAAAACCCACGAGGCACTCAAATTATACAAAATTAACCACTCAAATCTACAGATCCAACAGTTTATTGTTGGATTTCGGGCAAATTTAAACAGAAAATATCCCTGGAAAAGTACCAAAACATAGAACAATTAGACTACGACTATAATTTTATATATTTGTTTAATTTATATTTGATCAACGTCAATATTCTACAGTGACATTGTACAAAACCAAAAATAAATATAATGGTTATGAACTACTAAATTAACAATAAATATAACAATTATGAATAACCAAACTAATAATAAAATATATAACAATAATAATTATATATACTACTATTAATTTAATCCCATTATCAAGGACTAGGATTGTACTACTAATATTGTGCTTTATAACTAGACTAAATATATTACAAAATGACAACAATTAATGTCTTATTAAATTAGTAAATATACTATTAAATGATAACAATTAATGTAATGTCCCTAATACAAACCCTCTGTAATTGTACATATAGGATCGTGAGCCATTGGTACCAATTGTAAGTGTAATTGTACATATAGGTTGGTGAGTTGTTGGAATTAAATTTTGGTGTTGCGCGCACCCAAGTAGTGCATAGAGAATTGCTATCAAAGATAGGGTGCACACATTTTATAGTGTTATGCACACCTGGGTAAGTGCGTGTGGTTGCACATCAAAGAAAGGGTGTGCACATTTCATTGTGTTGCGCACACAAGAATGACCTGGGGGTGTGCATCGAGCCTAGTTATATATATGATTCTATATGTATTGAGGCCAAAGAGCCTATGTGATTATGAGGCTGGTGAGTCAGGACGCAGATATGACCATGTGCCTATCCATTTAAAGTGTAATCATACTCAACCATTATTAATATTACATCGATGCACATAGAAAAACTCAGACGAAAAGAGACGGGTGGCTAACTCCACCAGAAAAGGGAAAAAGGGGGTGGGATTTAAGTCCTAGGGAATATTTTATAATATTTCTGGAAAAGTGTATGTAGTGGATAATTATTTTATCCTAAGTTCTTGAGGGAAGGGAACGATTCACCAAGTGGCTTAAGCTACTTTTGAAGGTGAAAAGTGTCGAGTTGATGACATGCAATATATATTGTTGTCCTTAGTGTATTTTGGGGGAAGGAGGATTATTCTTGATTCACTTTCTCGTGAGTAGAAGGGGGTCAGAATGTATGAAAAATCTAATTATTACCTTATCTGTAGAGAAAAGCGTGTAAGTGTTTTATGTTTTGTAAACTGAATCTTTTTGTCAAAGAGGCGGGTTGTCAGACCCATGAGTAGTCTCTCTGGGTGAGATATTTTTTGTTGAAGAGGCAGGTTGTCAAGCCCATGATCATACTCTCCAGGTGAGAGTTTTGCTGGGAATTTTTCCCTTGTGCGTTGGGAATTAGTTGCAAGGCTCAAAGACTTCCTGTCCAACCTATTGATAGTAACTCTAGAATGGAAGTGGGGTATATGAAGGATTGTTGAGAAGAGAAGGGGCACACTTCCTTGGGTGTGATAGGTGTGTGTGGAATGAGAGACTCTAGGCTAGTTGCAGCAACAAACACCTTGGGTTGAGAATTTGTTTTGAGTATCAGACCTTAGCTTGTCACTAGGAACCATTTTTTCTTGGTGGAGTTAAGCCCCAACTTGGGGGTGACCTGTTGCTGAAAGTGTATGAGAAACATAGTCTACAGCTGGGAGGAAAGTATGAATTATGCACGCAGATGGTGACTTTTATAAAAGACAAGTGTCATATGTTATGATCCAACTCCTTGAAAATGATAATACATTCCACTTCAAGGGGGAAACCTCCTTTTACAATATATACAGTTCAAAATAAAATATCAGATGAGATAAGACAATCCTAATAATATATCTCCTTGATATATATAAGAGACAAGGGGGTACAGTTATGATGAAAGGGTGCAATGAAGGGTTCTAGACGACCTACTAGAAATGTAATAATCCAATATCTAGGGATTAGTAAGGGGTTTTATACATAACATGGGGCTTTGTCTAGGGCTGGACATCTTATGTACTTGTCTCATTTTCTGTGTGCATATTTATCTATGTTTTCCATGGTTTAATTCTTGTATGTTGTAGAATATAAGTAATTATTGTTATTATGTATATTGTTGCTTGCACATGTAAGTGTGGTGCTGCTAGTCATTATCTTAGTTGTGCCTAAGTATGACATATGTTGATAGTTTTCCTATAAGTTGACCTTATGATTTGCTATGAGCCTTTGGGGATATGTTTGAATGGTCGTGCACACATGGAATACTTTGTGTGCACCAAAGGATGGTTTTTCTTACACACACTGGGAAGCAGTATGTGCACAAAGAGAATAGATTTGGTGTGTGATGCCAGGATGATTGCGAGCACAATAGTGTTGCGTGATCAATACACTAGTGTGTAGTTGTTTGAGTTACTTCCACTACTTAGAGTTGTGTTAAAAGGAGAAAGTTAGTGCGGTGTGACTCAATTAGAACTTAAGTGCATTACTTCAAGTGATGTTGTGCAGATTAGTGTTTAGTATAGAATCCGCGTAGTGGATTTTCAAAGTAGCGGTGTTCAATAGTAAGTTGGATGATGTTACATTGTGGTTTTAGAGTGAATAAATAAGGACCAATTGTAGTAGTGGGACCCAAATTGGTTGGTTGGCTATGTTACATATTGATATTAGAGCGACATAATTTGAGATCGTGCGACGTGGCCCATCCTGGGTGGTTGGGGATGTTATAATTAATGACTCAATAAACTAGTAAATATACTAGATAACATTTAAGGACTCATTAAACTATTAAATATACTTACAAGATAACAAATCAGATCAACCAATTAATGACTAAGAGAGATACTACTAAAATTTAGTCCTATTATAA
>SNQJ01S0051671.1:164758-178731 GCA_010110895.2 Picea sitchensis
TTTGAGACACACCCTAACATCCTTCTCATGGAGCATCAAAACATTAGGGGAAATTTGAGGTCTAAAATGGGCCTCCTAAGGAAAATAATAAAATAAGAGTTATGAATTTTCAAAGGGAAAGAAATAAAACTACTTTTTAAATCATATTTTTAACTTATCTCCTTATAGGTAAACCTTGAAATTTGAGTAAACCTATAAGGAGATAATTCGAAAATACAATTAAAAAATGTATTTTTCTTTCTTTCCCTGCAAAAATATTTATTCTTATGGTTGACATCATCATCTTGAATCCTATTCGTTCTTTTAAAGTTGATTTTGATAGTACATTTTTTTGTTTTGAGGCCCATTTTTTACCTCAAAATTCCCCTAATGCTAGGGGAATACCACGCTAACCACATAATTATTGGGTTTATGGCTCACATTGCCAATCAATTGAACATATGATTATCAACCACGATGCCAATCTCTATGAAAATAATTATGGAGGATAAAACTCATCCATGGAGGGCCCACCATCCCCTATTTTTATTCACATCCTCATTACAATGGAAAATAATGGATTAGTACCTTGTTTTCCATACCCCCTAATACTTATGGAGGCCCCAATACTTATAACCAATATATCCCCTACCCTCAAGGTGTGGCACAAACACCTCCATCTTATTAGGGTTCCTTAATCCCTAATACTACAACTCCCTTGATTGACATTAATTTGGTTAAAAGTTCATCCTCTCAGCCAACCCAAAATTTTGGCCGACCTCCTCAACATACATATAATAAGGGAAATAAGAGGAAGGTTCAACATAATTGCTAGAATCCTACCACCAACCTAAATCAAAATAAAAAACAAGGACACAATCAACCTAATCTATTGCATGCACCATGGGTAGAAACAACCAACCTAAGAAAGGAAGGAGTACTCATCTCAAGACTATATTTCCCTACACCCTATGTGGTTTTATGGGAATCATACACATCATTACCCAAAAATACTTATTCTAGTGAATATGAGCAATGTGGGTTATTTCAAACCCCAACCCACCATTGGGGACAACTCTTCAAATCAACTCGAGATTCCGTGAAATATATTCCCCCAAGAAAATTCAATGGGTTATGACCAAGATGATCTCACTCCCCCTTCCTCCAACCTGTATCGCATTGTTGATCCTTCTAAAAAAGTTGTTTACATCCTTTCACCAAACAATATTCACCTCCAAAAGTGCACTCACACATATGGGATATCCAACCACAAATTTATTTAAACAGAGGAAACAAAACCATCATATAATGGAACCTTATATACCTTGACCTAATATCTACCCTCACCTTCATGTTCTTAAATCACCTTTGAAGCGAACTATGCACCACCCACAGAGAAGGGTTGCCCATAGTTACAATATTTTGTAATATTTGGCTACATCTCTTGCTACTGTCATCACAGGTCCTTTGGAATTTCCCATATCAAAGAAGGGATTTTTTTTCTTCTTTAGGAGACATGGACCCCTTGGATTATAAGTTAATAATTTTGGTTTGGATAATGAATAACCACAACTTTCCTAGTCTATAGCTTTCCAAATCCATATCACCATTCACAATCTTCTTATTCATCATTGCATTATAGATGAGAGCATGTCCATTTGCATCATGTCATCATCGATTTGGAAGAAACATGGATATATAGAGTTAACCCCCTTTACCATTACCCTTCATGCATATGATGAGTACAATTACCAACCCTCACTGATTTACCAAAATTTTCCTATCAAGATAAAGGGAAATTGTTTCCTTATCACCTTTGATACATTTCAATACATTTCTGGATTTCCCACTTGATTATGATATCTTGTTGGGTTGTAGTTACATGTATTCCATGAAAGCAATTTCATATTTTGTATTTCAAACGATAAAATTAATTTATAAGGATAAATTATCACCTTTGATACATTTCAATACTACCAACTAAATCCTTCTCCCAATATGGATAATTTTCTTCCCACTATCATAATCTCTGCAACATTCCCAACATCGATGTACATTTCCCTCAACATTTTCAAGGAACTCGACCCTAGATACATTGTCTAGGGTGAATTTCTATTTACATCATATTTTCTTCAAATGGTCTCACCATCACAAAGAATTCCTCTTTCCCTTTTGGAATCAAAATTGGCCCTCCACTTTAGTCATGTGCTATTTTACAAGGTATGGCATTGCATGACTCTTAAACAATGTCATTTCCCATCTATGCTATTTCCTCATTGAAAATTACTATCGCTACAAGAATCTCTTTTCTTTCATTTGGTCCAAAACCCAACCTTTCCATACCCTTACCTATTGTAACAATACTCTCAGATCAACCCCCCTTGGTGGTCCATATCTTAAATTTTGATGAATACATTCTAGAGGCCATGAACTTCCATGATTTTCCTTGGGATTACTTGCACCATTGTTCTCACTTTCTTCCAAGAAGTATCCTTAATAGATTAGAAGCATATACTATTGAAACCAAGGATTTCATTTTTCACATACAAGTGGATTGGTTCTAACACATGATACTTGTGAAATATGTATTTGAGGAAGGAAATTTGTCCAACACCTCTAAACCATTACTATAAACATATCTATCATTCTTGGTGTCATCAAAAACATTTTTCTCCATGCCTTATGTACCTCTAAAGAGGTGGCTACTTACAAAGATTTGTTTCAAGAATTTCATGTCATTTATACATGGCCTTAGGTAGAAATTCCTATCACATACCCTCTCATTTTCAAACATCATATTGATGTATTTCCTGATGAATCACCAGTTCAATAGAAACAATTCCCTATCAATCCTAAAACTTCTGTATATTTCTTATACATCATGTGTATCAAATACTATTCATGTCAAGAAGAAGTAGGGCACCATTCAGGCATGCATCGATTTTTATGATATCGATCTCGCTTGTCCTAAATATAAATTCCCCACTATGTTCATTGACCAAGTAATTTGTCCATCAATTTAAATCTTTCATGGATGACTCCTTAGGTATAATCAGATTTAGATCTTCCCACGGGATCAATAAAAAAATTCCTTCACTACACCCTAGGGAACATTTGGCTATAGGGTCATGCCTGTTAGCACAAGATTGGTTTATGCCTCAACATTGCATAAGTGGTGCTACCTAATATTTCATAGAGAATGAAATCTGCATTTCATTATTCATTTTGGCAAATGAATACAATTGTTATGGGATTTTTATTTTTTTGGGGGAAAATTGAAATTATATTGAGTTATTCCCAATATCCAAGTTAAATCATCAAAGCACCCACGGATTTATGCTACCGAATTGCATGTAGAAACACAGTCGGGTGCTACCTATAGGCGTTGCGTAATATTATGGCAGAGGCTAAATTGTGCATAGTTATTCTGCCAGTTTTGAGTCACTAATTTAAAACTTGGGTTATGAGCAGTTGAGGATGTATTTTTGAAAATTGGAGGAGTTTTTTGTTCATAACATTCCAAATAAAAAACCCCTCTCTCATTTTTTCAAAATGTGTTTTGGTTTGAGAGATATTGGATATATAAGTAGGCGTTGTGTACTCTGCACAGTGGTGTTGCGTACTAATTTCCTATAGCGGTCACAATTTTGATATTCGCCTTGTTGGGAGGTTTCCACATGTCAAGGAGAGTTAGAATGACTTCTCAAGGATCATTTAGATGTCAAAAGACACCTTCACCTAATATTTATCTTTAGAAAAGGCCTCATGCAATGAGGTGGAGACATTTCATTAATGACTTCCAACAAATTCCTGAAAATTAGCAGTTTGTTGGATTTTTGTCTCTTTGATTGTTTCCACATATCTCCAAGGCTTAGAATCCAATGGAGGAGATGGGATTCGACCTCCTTATTTCATTTGTATGCTAATTTCTATTTAAAGAATGAAATATCTCTTGGGGAAGGAGGATGTATGAGCTAAGAGAGGCTAGAGAGAGTAGGAATAGGTAGTTTTCTATGTGTGTTCATTTGTAAGCCTGTGGGAATTTTAGTATTGTAAGCATTACTGCTATTGGAGACTCATGAGAGTTGTGATTTCAGATTGTAATTCATATTTTATATTTCTTCTTATTTGAATATATTGCAGAATTGAGGATCAAAGGCTGTCAATGATTTATGGATCCCTAAGCAGTAGAGGATCTGTTGTATTTTTCCCATCAATCATTGTTTATATTCAAGTATTTTTTGATTCATTAAATTGAGAGGATCTCTATTTACTGAACATTCTATCTTACACTTTCCTTCTTCATTTCTTCCACCTATCAACATATAATCTTGTTTTCTATTAAGCAACTTGTGTGCCTTAGATGAGTGGGATGTTTGTGACTCCATTGCCCATTGGTGTAGCCTACTGGTCTATAGTTTCCTGCCCTATCCCTTTCTTTCTCCATCTTGCTGATCCACCTATTTAAAACCAAATTATCTTTTACATTCTGATGGGTGCTGAGCTTACATTTTAGCAGTCAAAGTGTGACATTCAATGCTAACATTTTTGGCGCCGTTGCCGGGGATGGATTTGAGAAGATTGAAAAGCTCCCTGGGAAGAACGAAACTGCACAACTCCAACTTTAGATGGTGACTGAAGTTGGACACCTTCAAGACTGCACATTCACCATGGCAACTCCATTGTTCATAATCTGTTGGTGACTCCACTAGGGATGAGGCAAATAAAATGGCTATGAAGGCTATCTTAGCCATGAGGTTTTCCCCACTCAATTTCTCAGCCATAGATGGTTATCCACATCCTGTGCCTCAAATTGATGAATGGCAAGATCTGCTGCCCAGATTTTATGAAGGTGAGAATGACAACCTGGTTGAGCATGTTCATGAATTTCATGTTTTGATGACAGCTTGACATTCATCATGAAGATATATTGATGAAAATGTTTATGTATTAATTGGAAGGCGATGCGAGGCAATGGTATAGAACACTCCCTGCTTCTAGTATTTCCTCTCTGAAGGACTTTCATGATGTTTTTTATTCTCATTGCAAGAAAATTTATCCAGCTGAAAGACTTTTTGAGAATTGTTGTGAGGGGTATGCATCATATATTCAAGATTCAACAAGTGATTCCTCTAGAAGTGATGATGAAGGGGATGATTGTAGAGAGCAACACTTAGATGATGAGTTTCATAATGCCTTTCCTAAATTTGAAGAACAAATGCATCATTCATGTCAAAATCTAGGTTCCCAAGAGAAAGATCAATATGGGCAATCCACCATTTCCTTATCTCCTCCTTTTCTCAATTCTTTAAGTCAAGATGTAATCTTAGATTCAGATTTATTTCATCATGAGAATAGTATTGTATCTTATCATGAACAAATTCATAGCTTATCAGTCCCTCCTATTTTTAATGAACCAATGTGTCATGATTTGCCAAGTTTTGATGACTATGAGGATGTTTTCCCTGAGCAACCAGTTGTCCCAACTATTGTACCGATCCCCTCAGCCATTAATAGTTAAATGGTCATTGATTCACCTTTGTATGATGATTATGAAGATGATTTCCATGAACAATCTGTTGAAGACGTTATATCAGAAAATTACCCTTCCCATCAAAGAAACAATAGCTTGTTTCAACCCTCATGTCATATGTTTGTTGCTGAAAAATAAGAAAAAGATGATAATCTAATTTTAGAGGGTGAAAAACTGAGAAATTGGGACCATAAGCCAAGCTATGATGAATATCCCTCACAATTAGAATATAAGATAGAAGAATTTAGTTTCCCAGGCACTTCTATTCGTGATGAACTGCCCTATCAACCCCCTATTCCTCTTGAAGACACAAGCTCAGTTTCATTAAGCAACCAACATAAAATGCCACATGATCAAATGAAAAAGGTTGAAATTAAAGAAAGACAAGCATCATTAAGCCTTTTTCCTAATACACCTCATGACCAGGAATGGAACAAGGCCATATGAATTGAGGATGAATCAGAGAATCAACAAGCCATACAACAACCAAGATCAGTGGACGAAGGACCTAATGCAATACTTTTCCTTTTTACACAAAGCAATGTTGCAGGTGCAAGTATTGATGATGTTTTTTAGGATCCATTTGTAGCCTGCCTGCAAGCAGAAATGGACCTAGGATCATTGATTTATTCAATGAAAAATGTATTTCCAAATGTTTCTTTGACGTGTCTTCAAGTAATAATTATCTCTGGTGCTTAAGGAAGCACATTTCAAAACTTCAAACAATTGAAAAAATGATGAAATGGCTTCATTGGTTGTTTCATGTAACTTGAATGCTTCAGTTTCCTAATAATTAGAGTAGGTGTGTGAAATAAGCTTGCTAGACAAGCATCGTTTTCATCATTTTGTCAGTTCTAGTTTTCATTTTCATTTAGTTTCAGCTGAAGGTCACAGATCAAAGTAGATTGTAGAGGTTAAAGGTTGAGAGAATGACTCCACAAGCCCAAAGGATAAGGCACTGGAACTACAAGAATTCTTAGAGCCTCATAGGGAGGACTCTATCCCCCATGGAGCCTATGTTAGCACAAGATTGGTTTATGCCTCAGTGTTTCATAAGTGGCGCTACCTACAGGCGCTACCTAATATTTCACAGAGAACAAAATATGCATTTCATTATTCATTTTGGCAAATGAATACAATTGTTATGGGATTTTTATTTGTTTTGTGGAAAATTGAAATTATATTGAGTTATTCCCAATATCCAAGTTAAATCATCAAAGAAATCACAGATTTATGCTACTGAATTACATGCAAAAACACAATCATGTGCTACCTACAGGCACTACATAACATTTTGGTAGAGGCTAAATTGTGCAGAGTTATTCTGCTAGTTTTGAGTCACTAATTTTAAAATTGGGTTATGAGCAGTTGAGGATGTAGTTTTGAAATATGGGGGAGGTTTTTCTTCATAACATTCCAAATAACAAAAATGTCTCTTAGTTTTTCAAAATGTGTTTTGTTTTGAGAGATATTGGATATAGAAGTAGGCGTTGCGTACTCTGCACAGTGGCACTGCATACTAATTTCTTGTAACGGTCACGGTTTTTATATTTTCCTTGTTGGGAGGTTGACACATGTCAAGGAGAGTTCAAATGAATTCTCAAGGATCAGTCAGATGTCAAGGGATACCTGCACCTAATATTTATCTCCAGCAAAGGCCTCATGCAATGAGGTGGAGACATTTCATTAATGACTTCCAACAAATTCCTGAAAATTAGCAGTTTGTGGGAATTTTGTCTCTTTGATTGTGGCCACCTATCTCCAAGGCTTAGAATCCAATGGAGGAGATGGGATTCAACCTCTTTATTTAATTTGGATGATAATGTCTATTTAAATAAGGAAATATCTCTTGGGGAAGGAGGATGGATGAGCCAAGAGAGGCTAGAGAGAGTAGGAATAGGCAATTTTCTATGTGTGTTCATTTGTAAGCCTGTGGGAATTTTAGGATTGTAAGCATTACTACTATTGGAGACTCATGAGAGCTGTTATTTCAGATTGTAATTCTTCTTTTATACTTCTTCTTATTTGAATATATTGCATATTTGAGGATCAAAGGCTGTCAATGATTTATGGATCCCTAAGCAGCAGAGGATCTGATGTATTTTGCCCATCAATCATTGTTTATATTCAAGTATTTGTTGATTCATTAAATTGAGAGGATATCTATTTATTGAACATTCTATCTTATGATTTCCTTCTTCATTTCTTCCACCTATCAACATATAATCTTGTTTTCTGTTAAACAACTTTTGTGCCTTATATGAGTGGGATGTTTGTGATTCCATTGCCCATTGGTGTAGCCTACTGATCTACAGTTTGTTGTCCTCTCCCTTTCTTTCTCCATCTTGCTGATCCACCTATTCAAAACCAAATTATCTTTTACATTCTGATGGGTGCTGAGCTTACACTTTAGTAGTCAAAGTGTGACATTTAGTGCTAACAATGCCCTTTGGGATAAAAAATGCTATAGGAACTTTTCAATGAGACATGTCTTATGTTCTCCATTAGATGGTGCACATCATTCTGGCCTCCCTTGATGATCTCACAACTAGGTCCAAACATCGATCACATCACTTAGCTAATTTTCTTGTTTCCTTTCTTATATGTTTCCAATAAAACATTCATTTGAACCCTCTCAAATGCATATTTTATGTTAAAATTAACCAATTTTTTGGATTCATTGTCTAAAAATAAAGGATTACCATCAATGCCTTAAAATTTCAGGCTATCACCGAGTTGCCCCTAGTTCACAACCTTCACCAACTTCAAATATTTTATGGCAAAGCCAATTTTTTACAATGATACATTCTTAATAACGCCACTCAAACCCACAATTTTCTATTAATAGTATGTAACAAAATCCCCTTAATTTGGTATGAATAATATTAGGAGTCATTTTATTCTCTAAAACAAGCTCTCATACAAAATCCCTCCTCAATACCATTGATTTTTAGAAGGCTTTCATCCTTTATGTTTCTACCTCAAATTTTGTTGTAGCAAGAGTTTTAGTATAGTATGGTGATGATGGTAGTGAGAACATCATGTATTGTGTCAAAAAATACCTCTTAGGACCCACATTGAATTACAACCATGACAATAAGTTAGCATTATATTTGGTCTAGAAGTTGTTCCATTACATCCTTCTTTGCCACGCAAGGTAGTGGTAAACTCAAACCCTATGAAAGATGTTTTATGTCAACAACTTATCAACAATAAGTTCCCTCAATGGATCATAATCATTCAAGAGTTTGACCTTAATTTTTCCACATCCAAGAGAAAGAAGGCTCTCACACTTGCTCAAATTATCATCGAACTACCCCCAAATGAACTAATCCACCTCTCAATAACACCTTTCCAGATGAATATCTTTTCATTATTTCATTATATGACCCTTGGCATGGTGATATTTTGGTATCCCTTCATAAGTAAAATTTTGGCCCACATCTCTCTCACGATGACCATAGATGTATTCGACACCAATCATGTTTTCATATCCTTATATGTTACATGATTTATAAGTGGGGCACTGAAACCATTTAACATCGATTTTTATCTCACGAAGAAGCTAAGTGGTCCTCAATGAGTGCCATAGTGGTGGCCATTTATCTAGAATGGATACCACCCAAAACATCCTTTATGCCAACTATTTTTGGTAAATCGTCAGATTTCCTAACTATATCCATGCTATTAAGAGATGCAAGAATTTTCAAATACTCACATCTAAAATTGGGCACCACTTTCTCCCATACATCCTGTGGTCATCGATGCTCCCTTTGCAAATGGGGAATTGATTTCATGGAATTCTATCCCACTTCTAGTAATGGTCGTGAATATAATATTGTGTCCATTGAATATTTTACCAAATAGGATAAAGTGATTCCTACATTTGATAACACTTTTGTTACTTTTGTGATGCACTTTTTCAAATATTGGCATCGAGAAATACCCAAGACTGACTGTGCTTATAGCTCACACCAACAACTAGCATATACTGTGGCATGAATGACTTGGACATATAAATTTTTGAAGCTTGAAAATGATTGTGAATCACAATATGGTTATTGGTATACTTGCAACCATTCCCTTTGATGGAGTATGTGAAGGATGCATGCCTAGTAAGCATCATTAGGCTGCCTTTGAAACATGAAAATATTGGAGAGTAAAGACTTTGTTGGAACATGGTTCCATGAAAAAACCATCACTAGCTGGTGCAAGGTATGTATTTACCCTCATTGATGACTTTTACAGGTATACTTGGCTATATTTATGACACCAACGCATGCTCCCTCCCCAACCTACAGGTCGAAAGGTCCACGTCAGCACATGATCTTTCCTTTCACCGGCCCGAAGAGCTCTAAACGACTCTTCTATTTCCCTATCAGGAAATATGCACCCACAACAAACTCTCACAAGATCCCCTTTTTACACTTAGGAGATCGGACTTCGCAACTTCGTGAATCCGTCAGTCGAGCATTGGTCTAACAAATCCCTGAAACCCGAAACAGTCGACACTGACCTTTCTTTTTTCCTTTTCAGGATTTTCCTTATCGCGATTTCAGTGATCGCGAGGTCGAGAAACTTGTTCCCATGATTCTCGAATCTCGATTTACTGAAACTCCGATACACTCATGTGCTTTGACTTTTCAACGCCACTTCACTTCATCAGCATTTCAGACTTGGCAATATCACAAATCCTAATGCATTGTTTTTGGAACTTCACCTCGTGAAACTCCAAAATAGTGTGCCACCTGTCCACCTCAATGAATCCTTCGTGGCCCACACAATCTCCTTAGCTTTCGGGATATCGCGTTTCGTGATTTTGCGATTCCTATTGAAATGTTTACGGAATTCCAACCCATGAAATCCAGATATAGGGATTTTCTTGCGAATCCAACGACCCTCATGGCTTGGATCTTAGGTCCTACTCCTCCTGAGCTTAGAACCTCTCGATAATTACTCGCGGTGACTCACTTGCTCTTCCATGAGATCTAATGGCTCACGGGATTTCACAAATCCTATTCAGAGGATTCCAACCGTCCATTCCTCCTTGGTGATTTTCTGTGAATAGATAAGTGTTCCTCCGCCAACTTGTCCACCTACGGCACAAACCTACAACGCCTTCTTAATTCTTCCAGGTATAACTTATGTGCAACCCTTTCAGCGGTTATAAGGTTTTCTCCTTCCTAAGCTTCCTTATAACTTCGAGTCTTAGAGAAGACCCTTGCGCGCACTCCTTGCGGCATCCTTCATACACTTCCAAGTGCTAAAATTCCTTCGACCCTACGCACACCTGCAACAACAGTCTCTCAATGCTTCACTCAAGTCCACAACCCTGAGACTTCACTCAAGTTGCACGGCTCCTGTGCCTGACTGCACCTTTTGTGTGAATGAGAACAAAAACTATCCCTATCCAAACTCTTTTTCAACAGACTCCTTGCAGACAATTCGACTGTACTCCTTGCAGGAACCCGCATTCAGATAGAGAAACAATTGAAACTCATTCCTACTTCCTTTCAGACTTCAAACTCAAACATGAAATCATATACATAGCATATAAAGCAAATGTATAACAGGAAGCAAACATTCATGAGCATATCATTCAACATCAGTACACAGAGAACAAACATGAAACCATGAATTTGAATCAAACTCTTTCTATTAATCCAAATATCTGTACATCGGTGTTCTTACACAACTCTCTGCTTCTCCTCTATGCTCTCCTTCCCCATTATGTTACAATACACAATGAGGGTGTCTATATCCTGTTTCCATCTTGCACTCTAGAAACTGTCTAATCTAGAATTATATTCTATCTACCTACATTAGCTACTATAAATGCCTTCTACCTACTAAGGACGAGAGAAAATCACTCAAGGTCCGTCTACATTATACAAAGGCTCTCCTTCTTAATTATCTTATTTAATATGGCGCATCAACTTCAAGGTAATTTCAAAATTTGCACTGGCACTTGTCCAACTATCTCTTGCTTCCGGGTTGGCTTGCTTGAGATGCTCCTGCATCATATTCCCTGGCTTGAAAAATTTCATGGGCTCTTGTCCATGAGCTCACACACTGTGTATCCATGCTTCTGGATCTCTACTTCATTTTCCCAGCTGGCATCTTCAACTAGATGGCCTCTCCACTTGACCAAATACTCAAAGTATTGCCTTCGCCTGGTCCTCTTGCTAGCCCTTTTATCCAGTACGTGCTCCATCTGAGGCTTATCTACAACTGACATCTGTTTCGTCCACTGGATCACTAGCTACTCATTTTCTGTTCTTGCTTCTTCAACTGTATATGGGTACAAATATGAGATATTAAATATCGGAGAAATTTTGATCCCATTGGGTAATTCAATCTCATAAGCATTCGCCCCAAATTTTTTCAAGACCCTACATGGTCTGATTTTATTCATCTTCAACTTATTATATGTTCGTCTCAGGAACCTTTCCTTTCTCAAATGTGCCAGAACCAAATCACCAACCTCAAATTGAAGTTTTCTTCTGTGTTGATTTGCTCTGCGCTTATATTCCTGACTTGAACTCTACAGTCGCTCCTTCACCTGGCTGTGAAGTTCTTTCATCGCCTCTACGAATTCTTCTGCACTAGCGCTCCTAATCGCAGTCTATTCTGAATCCCTCAATTCAAAAATTCCTCTCAGTTTCATGCCATAGAGAACCTGAAATGGACTCTGCCCTGTGCTCCTGTTAACTTAATCGTTATAAGCAAATTCTGCCTGTGGTAATGTGTTGTCCCACTGGCTGTGGTGTTCTATCACTAAGCTTCTCAACAAGTCTCCCAGACTTTTGTTCACCACTTCTGTCTATCCATCCGTCTGAGGATGATAAGCTAAACTAAATGCTAAGTTAGTTCCCAACTTCTTCCATAATGTCCTCCAAAAATTCCCTATGAACTTAGTGTCTCGATCCGAAACTATACTCCTTGGTAAACCATGAAGTCGAATGACCTCTTTGAAAAACAAATTCTCAATGTGAGTTGCGTCACTGGTCTTCTGACATGGAATGAAGTGTGCCATCTTGGAAAATCTATCCACCACCACAAAGATTGAATCAGAACCTCTTTGTGTTCTTGGCAACCCCAATACGAAATCCATGCTAAGTGCATCCCAGGGCCTTTCAGGTATGGGAAATGGTTGATAAAATCCCGCATTTTGTCTTCTTCCCTTTGAATGCTGGCAAATTCTGCATATATACATGAATCTCTTGACATCTTCTCACATTCCCGGCCAAAAATATGACTCATTCAGTTTTGCGAACGTCTTGTCGTGACCAAAATGTTTTGCCAATCCTCCACTGTGTTTCTCCTTCAGTAGATTCTCCCTCATGGAGCATTTTGAAATACACAGTTGATTACCCTTAAACAATAATCCTTCCTGGATCATATATTCTATCCATTGGATTCTGTCCATGAGAATTGGATTCTTAGTTGCTTCATACACCTCTTTAAAATCCTAATCATCTGCGTACATGTCCCTGAGATCATCAAAACCCAACGTTTTGATTCGAAAATCCTGCAACAACAAACACTTCCTTCTCAAAGCATCAACAACTTTGTTAGCAGTACCAGAAATATGTTTAATCACAAAAGTGAAATTTTGCATATATTCCACCCATTTAACATGTCTCTGATTCAACTTCTCCTGTTGAGTCACAAACTACAATGCATGATTGTCACTTTATAAGACAAATTCTTTCGGGATCAAGTAATGCCTCCATTTCTTCCATGCCTGTATAATAGCATAAAACTTCTTATCATAAGTGGCGTATTTCACTTTCACTTCATTCAGCTTCTCGCTTAAATATGCTATCGGCCTGTCTTCTTGACTCAAGACTGCCCCGATTGCAAATCCACTTGCATCGCATTTCACTTGAAACGTCTTTCGGAAATCCGGCAACACCAAAACTGGTTGTTCCGTAATCTTCCTCTTCAACAGATTAAAAATTTTCTCAGCCTCTTCTGTCCAGTGAAAATACTTGTGTCTTTTTCTTCACTGTGTCCATCATTGCTACACTAATTCCACTAAAATTTCTGATGAACTTTTGGTAGAAACTGGCTAATCCGTGAAAACTTCTCACCTCAAATATATTCTTCGGTGATGGCCAATTCTTGATTACCTCCACCTTATCTAGATCCATCCTCAACTCATCCGTAGAAATAACAAATCCCAAGTAAATGATCTCTGTCTTCATGAATGAGGATTTCTTCATATTTATCAACAGCTTCTCCTGCTGTAATCTCTGCATCACTGTAGCCAAATGCTTCAAGTGCTCTGTCACTGATTTACTGAAAATCAGTATATCATCCAAATATACGATGAAATTTTTTCCGATGAACTCCCTCAGGACTTCATTCATCAACCTCATGAAGGTACTTGGCGCATTTGTTAAGCCAAATGGCATAACAATCCATTCATACAACCCTTCGTTGGTTTTGAATGCTA
>SNQJ01S0051671.1:201845-226451 GCA_010110895.2 Picea sitchensis
TCTAGGGGATTTTATCTGCTTGGTCCCATACCAAGAACCCCAATCGTATACTGGGGGCCCTAACAAGGGTCTTTTGTCATGGAACTGACTGTTTGGTCCCAGACCAAGTACCCTAGGAGTGCACTGGGGGCCCTAGATCTCATATAGGGTCTTAGCCATCCTCCAGGAGAATGGCTCTTGCAGCTGCTATAAATTTAACAAGAGGCTTTCACTTCGGCCACCAGCGACTGCTTTGAGCGACAGTCGGTAGTGTTATGCCAAGGGCTCTTATGGAAGTCGCACCACTTCCCAGTATCTTTCTTTGTCTTTCTAGTGTCCTTCTTTGCTTGCGACTTGGACTGGTTGTCCTGATACTGTCCATCTTTTCTCTATCCTTTTTTTGGTGGGTTGGGGCTTCCCTTTCCTAGATTTTTTTGTGAGGGGTTCCCAGGCCCAAATTGCCGTGTCTTTTGTTTGAGATTCTGCTTGATTTTGACGGTATATCGGTAGGCTACACCCAAGGATGAGATGTCTAGAAATTCCATTTTGGTCTGGATGTATCTATGCAGAGCAACATGATACTTGAGCACCAAATGTCTCTCTGAATCTTTGATACCCAACTTGGTGCGCAACATATGGAAGATATTTGTGAAATCTAGCACTTCTTGGTCTCTTTCTTGCCGCAGTGTGGTCCATTTGGTATACAGGTCATCATAACTTCTGATAGGGTAGTATTGTTCTTTAATAGCATCCCTAAAAGATTCTCAGGTGGCTATGACTAAAAATAATGAGGTTTCCTCTGTTTCCTTTTGCTCACAGAATGTTTCCCACCAATATTTGACATGGGGAATGACTTTGAGGAGTGCAAAAATAATCTTTTCTTTATTCGAAAAGTTATGGACAGAAAAATACCCTTCTAGTAGATTCAACCACTTGTCTATAGAATTTGTTTCTATCTAACCTTCAAATATAGGAATATCAAAGTTTATTTGTACCTTGAAGGGGGCGACGCCTCCGTTCGAAGAAGATGCGTCGCCTGTTGGTAGCCGCCAAAGGATTTGCACAAAACTATCCATCATCTCATTCCTCTGTTGCGTGAGGGCTTCCTTAATAAATAGTTTGAAAGGATCTCATGTCCCATCATCTTTATTTTCTCCTACCATGGGAGGTCGCTTGAGCATGCAAGAGCTTCTTTCCTCAAGAGAAATAAGCTCGAGACCCAACTCTTTGTACTCCAACCTTGTTTGGGACATGCATTAAGACGACAAGGATAAGATGTCTCTGATACCACTGATATGGATTTTATGAGCAGAATGAAATGAATACAGATTATTAACAAGTTCTTAACACAAAATAACAGAGATACAGTAAAATGCAGCGAAAACTGTAAAATGCACCAGAAACAAGCTTGCTGGAATGGTGGCGGCTTATCTCTGAGAAGAGATGTGACGAAAATGCACATTCACAAGAAGAAGACTACAATGAGGCTCTAGAGGAATTTTTACAACAAGAAAGAATGCAAAAAACCCTAGACATCCAAAAACCTAACCCTAGGAGATGAAGCGCCAAAAGTCATGTGGGCCCCATTTGGGTAAGTTAGTACATCAACTTCCTGGGGTCATAACTTTTGCATACGATCTCTATTTTAGGTGTGTGATAGCCCGCTGGAAAGGTATCGTTGATGAGATTCATTTTGGGGGCTCAATTATGCATTCCACTATCATTGAGGATATCTATGTTGAAAAACATTCATCTAGGCCCTCAAAATGGCCCCGAAAGTTAAAACTGCTAAAAATAGTAAATTGCCACAATTGTCAGAAAACTGTTTTGAGCTAGTTGGAAAAGGTGGGTGGCCATCAATATCCATTTGGATCACTAAGATCATGGAATAAGGTGTTATACATGTTGAATTATGATGTACAAAAAATACTGACAATTTGTTGGTTGTATGCAATATATAATCATTGCAGGAAAAATGGTATTTAGCATGGTGCTTGCTGAAAGCCATAAGGAAAGCCACATTCTATTATTCCAATAATGATGAAAATTATGAAACATAATTTCATATTTTGGGAAAAGTCAAATTCCTTATGAAATTAATTTGATTTCTGAAATGGAATTTTTATGATGCTCTCTCATGATAACTGCATGTGTATGATGCAGTTGAGATGATAATGATTAAAGTTGGAAATCTTGGAGCCACGGTGCTCTGAGACTTCCTGTCTAGCCTATAATGGAGCCCTAGAAGGGAAATTGAGCAGCCGATGGACTGTTGGACAGTGAAGGTGCATACTACCTTGGGTTGTACAAGCATGTGGGGAAGAGAGATTGTTGGTTGGAGTGCTGTTGAGGTTTGGTACCTTGGCCTCGACTATATTGATATTGATTGTGGTCCGTGGTTATCTTGGGAAGCCATTGTCTTGATGGAGTCATATCCCATTCTTGGGGATGATATGATGTTGAGAGTTTATCAATAGTGATATACAAGGCTAGGTGGAACGTCATGGGTCTACAGCCAGTTGTTGCTTCAATGAAGTTTAATTGAAGCATGTAATAAGGAACAATGAGTTGAATTATTTCTTGAACTAGCTGTATGGAATATAGAAATTGAATTCAAGTTATAGTATAAGTACCAGAGTTGGTGCCAGAAAGTAGAGAACCAGATGGGTAACAAGTTTTCAATAGCTAAAGCTTGGAGATTTTAAAGAATTTGAATGGTACATGGTACATAATGCACTGAGGATTTTTGAAAATTTCGTTGTATTAGTATACATGATGCACTGAGGACAGTGCATAAATAAGGGTAGGGGATTGTAATATCCCTAGGTAGAACCCCAACTGTAAATGTAATAATGTACTTAAGATGGTGAGTTGTTTGATATATTTTTGTCTTGCATTTTCCATGGTGTAGTGCACGCATGTACTGCAAAGTAAAATGATGCACATCCCAGGATACCGTGCGCAACATATTAAGTGCGTGTGATATTGAGGCTAGTGAACCTTTGTGTATATGCTATGTTTTATAGTCTGGTGATCCAGTTATTATAATCTAGGATGCTTATGTTTTTTTTAGGCCGGAGAGCCTAGATGTTAAAGGCCAGTGCGCCTATTTTTGTACATGTATCATAATTAATATAAATACATCACTCTGCGCAGACCAACCATGATAAAAGAGATGGGGGACTAAACTCCACTAGTTGGGGAAAGGGTGGGGGCAAAAAGTTAAGGAAAAGGGGATAATTTAGGGAGCTTAAGACAAAAAGAAATATTATATTAATATTTCTTAAAGTATAAACGATGGATAATTATGTTAACCTAAGTTCTAAATTTGGGGACAAGTGGGCCAAAGTAGCTCCCAACATGACAAGTGTCAAGTTGGGGACCCACATACATATTGTGGGGACTTAGTTTATTTTCACACTTCTTCCATCATTCTTCCTATTATGCATTCATCCATGCAACCATCCAATGAGATTTCACTCAAGTAGTTAGTTGACCTCCATAACTTCATGTCATTTTACCTAAACCTGTATCCATAACCATATCTATTCATATAGTTGGTGAGCGTGGGAGCTGGACTGAAGAAGAGGGTTGCCAGGCCCATGGGATATTGAAGAGGCGGGTTTTCAGGCCTATGAGAAATTCTCTAGGTGAGAGAATTATTGGGAATTGACTTCTTGAAGGTGATGAACTGTAGCTACAGGGCTCTGAGACTTCTTGTTTGGCCTATTGTTGAAACTCTGGAAGGGAAGTGGGGCAGCCGAGGGTCTATTGAGCAGAGAAGGGGCACACTTCCTTAGGTGGGACAGGAATGTGGGGAATGAGAGACTGTAGGCTATTAGTTTGAGTAGGCACCTATGATGGAGTCTTTCCTATTTTCCATGAGCCATTAGCCTGGTTAGGAACCCTTACCTGGGTGGAGTTTAGTCTCATCTCGGGGGTGACCCACTATTGAGAGTGATGAAAAGTGTGGTCTAAGGATGGGAGGTTTGTGGAAGGTTTGCATGCAGTTGGTGACATTCTTACCAAGATAAGTGTCAATTGTGTGATAAATTTACATGCTGCATTGTTATTTATGTGCATATTTTTATGGGTTATCATATGTGTGATTATAACTCTGTTTATTTTTATGGGTATTGTCTGTATATGCTGCATGTATATGTTTACTATTATTTCAATGTGAATTTATGCATTTACATATTTTTCTGTTCATGTTCTATATATAAAGCTTCCACAAGAGTTATGTGTGTGGATATGTTTTAATCGCATGTAGATAGAAAATTGTATGTGGCATAGCTCAAAATAGAAGTTGGGTATGTTACAGTATGTTCCAGAGAGAGAACATAAGAGTTCTCTAGAGTAGCGTGGCCCGACATGGATGGTCGGGGATGTTACAAAATGGTTTCAGAGCTAAGTAAAGCATTTGAGTAGTGGCATGGCCCGACCTGTTGGTGGTTGGGAATGTTACAAGTGTGGTCTAAGGTTGGGAGGTTTGTGGAAGGTTTTCACGCAGTTGGTGAAATTATTACCAAGATAAGTGTCAATTGTGTGATAAATTTACATGTCGCATTATTATTTATGTGTTCAGTTTTATGGGTTTATACTATGCATGGTTATAAATGTTTGTATGTTTATGGGTATTTCCTGTATATGATGCATGTTTATGTTTACTGTTATTTCAGTATGAATTCGTGCTTTTACATAATGTATTTGTTTGTTTACATTTTTATATATGAAGTTTCGCAAAGGTTTTGTGTGTATATGTTTTAATTGCATGCAGTTTGAACATTTTATGTGGCATAACTCAGTTAGATGCTGGGTATGTTACAGTATGTTCCACAAAGAGAAACAAAGAGTTCTCTTGTGTATCGTGGCCCAGCCTGGGTGGCTAGGGATGTTATAGAGAATGAACTCTTATTCTTATAATCATTGTAGGATTCCCCTCTAGTGGATGATGTTTTTTCAAGATCCATCACTTCCTTGGAGTTCTTCTCCTCTTCATGGGCCTATTATTTGACTTCTAGATTCTTGATTGTATTTTTGCAACTAACCACTCCAGGCGGAAGGTAATGAAGAAAGACTTCACATTTTTCGAGATATTCGAAATAGTCGCCTTCAAGTCCTCAATCATACCTAAAGAGAACCTTTTTTCCCAAAAGGCATCCTCAAGGTTCTGAATGATATCTTCAATTCATTGGGATTTTGGTCCAGAATGCCTGAGAAATTATCAGATGGTTGTAGAGGCTGGGCCCTTTGGGATGCAGACATACTTGATCAAATTTCTCTTCTTTTTATCAAAATATAGCAAGACTAATTGTGTCTGAACATAAATCTAGGTTATCTCATACCAAATATTGTACTCAACAAAGTTGACAACATGTGTAATATTTGAACATGGGTTACCATCAAAATTTGGGATATCATCCCATTCTCCTAGTTGGTATTCATCATATACCTCCATAATTTTCCAGTGGAGTCACCATATGGGATTTGTGAAAGGATAATAAAGAATGGGAAGGGAACTTCCCTCAAGTGGAGTCACCAAGAAAGATGAGGGTAAAGGATTTGGGATCAAACCTTTCCAAAGTGTTGTCAGATATCGAAAGAGGATTGAAAATCATCCTTGAAAATGACACCAAAATGTTATCGCACAATCTATAGATTTGGAAAATACCAACCCAATCCATGGAAGTGTGAAAACTATGGGAGTATAAACCCACTATCACCTTATATAGACACTCCCCTCACTTTAGTGATGATGAAATCACCACAAGGGGGAATCCTGGTGACCCTAGGGGGATTGAGATTAAAAGTGATGTGATGATGAGTGAAACCCATATAGGTCAAGTTTGGAAATGAATAATGACATGTAAAAGAGTCTTGTGAAGGAGGAGATGGTTTCCAAGTGTTTTGTACCTACAATACAATATTAACCTTGTCTGGAAGAAGACAAATGATCATAAACCAAGACTTATATCAAAGGGAATCAAGAAAGAATCCTTTCTATCCCAAATTGCAGCAGTATGGAAATATATAGATCAAAAAATAGATATATTACTCATTTCAAAATTCACCATCCAAAACATCAAATAAATATTGGGTAATCAAGCCCTAAACATGTAGATAATATTCCAATACTTAAACACAAATTTTGATGGAAAAATGTGGTTGCAAGAAGATGTTATCTACAACATATTAGGGAATCCTTGTGGCTATTAAGACTAGTAATATTAGTCTAGGACTAGTAAGATTAGTCCAAGTTTCTACATTTTAATATAAATTTCCATCCTTAAAATTATCCTTGGTCCACAAGTCATAACATCATGCCAAGTAATCCATATCCAATAAAAGAACCACCCAAGCATGTGCATCAAATCCCCCCTTTTCAAAATAAACAAATGCTCAAAGACCTTATACAATTTTCCAAATTTAGATATGGGAGGGGTCTCATAGTGCCCTATTGGGTAAACAAATTGCTCAAGTAGGGGAAGTTCCCAAGGAGAAACCTCTCTAGGCCATGTAGTGGATGTGAGGTGGATGGGGTTAGAATTTTAGGTATGGAGCTTCATGACATACAAGGGATCATTTTGTCTCATTTGTGGGAACCTTTTTTGATGGCTAGCCACATCTCTTTTCTCTTTTTTTTTTTAAGGAATCATTTTTCCAAACCCTTTATTAGTCATATACTTTGCATATGTCACCAAGTAGAAGAAAATAAGGGGCACTAAAAAGGAAATGCATAGACCACATATGCTCTACCTTGGTTTTCATGCCTTTCCAAGTTGAAGAAGGGGCACTAAAAAGGAAATGCATATCCCACAAATGATCTACCTTGGAAAGTTTAAGAAATTGACTAATTATTTATTTTCTGGGTCCCTTAATTTTATTTTTTTAGAAGCATTTGAATGCTCTCGGAATCCCAGAGTGAGACTTTATTGCATGATGTTATTTGTAGGGAAACTCCAAGTCTAATGTCCCCTTCTTCGAATGAAATGAGGTACATTTCCTTCTTGGGTCAATAATCCCAAAAACATAAAAGGTCGGGAGATGGAAAGGAAGAAGTGATGGAAGGTGGAAAGTACGAGCGGGAATGGTACAATGACCCTTTAAGGAGTCCCCCTAATATCAACCATTTCCCTAAGGGTATCCACCTACTAGGAAACCATGACAGTCACCAAGGTGAAATAGGGAAAAAAAGGATAATTTCCAAGAAAATGTTTTCAAAATAAAGAAAGGATTCTTTGCAACATGATCAAATGCTTAAATTGTTAGAATGACACTTACCACAATACCAGACTCATTACCTCATGGAGAAAGACATGTTTTCCTCTATGATCCAAGCTAGGTGCGGTGGATGCTGGTTCCATCTATCAGATGGTGATGTATAGTGAATGAAGGGCTCCGCGTGATATCCTACCTCTTGGTATTCCATGTATGCAACATGAGGGCCTAGAGACATCATCTTCTTATCTTTCTCTAGAAATGGGGGATAATATCTGGATCCTACTTGGGGACATTTACTCGGCATAGAGTGCATGACAACCTCAAAATCTCTTAGTAAGATTGGTGTCTACACACACTGAAAGAAAAAAATTGTGGATATCTAGGGTGGCTCACTCACCCCTTGTAAATATAATAAAAAATTCAAAATTGCAGCTAATCTTTAAAAGTTTTTTTTTTTTTTTTCAAAAATCTATAAACTAATCATGTAATATGATGAAAGCAAATGATGTAAATAAATTATACAATGATGAAAGTAGATAAAAATGAAAAAAATATATGGCATGCTACTATAAGTAAATGCAACTAACTACCATAAGAAAGAAAATGCAAATGAATGGAAAAACAAATGACCTACCTACGTACCTGGGGCCCCAAGGCCTTGAAAATGAAGTTCTAAAAATGTTAGGTGAATTCATACAACCAGTGCAACCACCTTCTCACCATTTCATCAAGGTATCTCCCCCCCGTGCTTAATTATGTGATACAACAAAAACATGTGAAATACATAATAACCATGATCATAAATAAACATATATTTGATCATGAAATGAAGCTCATGGAGATGGGTGGGAGGGAGGAAATTATGCTAGAAAGAATATCCACAAGACTAATTAATCCATCTCTAAAGAGGGATACCATGTATAGACGATGAATCAACTTCATCTTCACTTGAAACATCATCACTCCCTGAAAGATGAGAGGATATAAGAGATCCCAAAAAAATCTGACGATTTCCTAGAGAGGAGGAAATGAGGTAAGGGACGACCTCAAGTCCAGAGAAAAAATCTTTTCCCACAATTAAAATACATTGCTTATTTGTCTACAAATATCTTCCCCAAACCCCAAGATGAAAATACTTTTGTTTGGTAGTGTGAGCCTATGACTTCTCTTGGCGGGCCACAACTTGGTGTCCATTATAATATGAGCACGAGGGTGGATAAAATTCTTCATAGAACAAAATAGAATCTCCAAAAGGATATGCATCACAACTCTCAAAGGATGATTGAAAGTCATCGTGAGTATATTGTGACAAGTCATCCTCAAATTGATGGAATAAATCTATAACATATCATCATCAGGTTGCCAAATATATGGATCACCCACTTGTGAAAATCAATCTTTTGAAATAAACATTTATGAACTCTTTATATGAAAGGTACCCTTGATGTCATAGATGGGATCTCCATAAAAAATGAAACAACCCATGTCCCATCTATGTCTTCCAATACATATAAATGTGTTTATGTGCTCATCAATCCAAGGTTTCCTTCATAAGACCATATGTATGACTGAAATTGACCACCTCTTTATTTTCATGTGCGACAAGAACAAAGGCTGGGGAAGTTTCAATTGGATGATGTACTTCATGAAAGTCTTCTTCATATTCATGTGCAGGAGGAAGGAAAGACTGGATAACTTCACCTTCATAAAGAGGGAGAACAAATACCAATGTCTCATCCTAGTTCTCAACATGTTTCACTTTGTCAAAAATCTAACTTTTCTTCTTGGTATCTTTCTTGATGGACATGCTACTCTAATGCCTCTTCATTACAGGGGGATTAGTCCTTAACATGAAATATTTCAGTTGATTGTTCCTGAAAGGATCAAAGAATGAACTCTTATTCTTATCATCATTGTAGGATTCCCCTCTAGTGGTGATGATTTTTCAAGATCCATCACTTCCTTGGATTTCTTCTCCTCTTCATGGGCCTGTTCTTTGACTTTTGTCTTATTGATTGTCTTTTTTCAACTAACTACTCCAGGAGGAAGGTAAGGAAGAAATACTTCACATTTTTCAAGATATTCAAAATAAGTCACCTTCAATTCCTCAATCATACCTAAAGAGAACCTTCTTTCCCAAAAGGCATCCTCAAGGTCCCGAATGATATCTTCAAGTCATTGGGATTTTGGTCCAGAATGCTTGAGAAATTATCAGATGGTTGTAGAGGTTGGGCCCTTTGGGATGCAGGCATGCTTGATCAAATTTCTTTGTTTTTATCAAAAGATAGCAAGAATAATTGTGTTTGAACATCAATATGGGTTATCTCATACCAAATATTGTACTCAACAAAATTGACAACATGTGTAATAGTTGAACATGGGTTACCATCAAAATTTGGGATATCATCCCATTCTCCTAGTTGGTATTCATCATATACCTCCATGATTTGTCAGTAGAGTCACCGGATGGGATTTGTGAAAGGCTCATAAATAATGGGAAGGGAACCTTCCTCAAGTGGAGTAACCAATAAAGATGTGGGTAAAGGATTTGGGATAAAATCTTTCCAAAGTGTCGTTAGAGATCAAAAGAGAATTGAAAATCCTCCTTGACAACGACACCAAAATGTTATTGCAAAATCTATAGATTTGGAAAATACCAACCCAATTCATGGAAGTGTGAAAACTATGGGAGTATCAACCCACTATCACCTTATATAGACACTCCTCTCACTTTAGTGATGATGAAATCACCAGAAGGGGGAATCTTGGTTACCGTAGGGGGATTGAGATGAAAAGTGATGTGATGATGAGTGAAACCCATATAAGTCAAGTTTGGAAATGAATAATTTCTTGGAAAAGAGTCTTGTGAAGGAGGAGATAGTTTCCAAGTGTTTTGTACCTACAATACAATATTATTCCTCCCTGGAAGAAGACAAATGATCATAAACCAAGCCTTATATCAAAGGGAGTCAAGCAAGAATCCTTGTTGTCCCAAATTGTAACAGTATGAAAATATATAGATCGAAAAATAAATATATTAATCATTGTAAAATTCACCATCCAAAACATTAAACAAATATTGGGTAATCAATCCCTAAACATGTAGATAATATCCCAATACTTAAACACAAATTTTGGTGGCAAAATAGGGCTGCAAGAAGATGTGATCTGCAACATATTAGGGCATCCTTGTGGCTGTTGCAATTTTTTTTCTACAACAAAAAGTTCTAGCCACTGAAATTCACAAGCAAGATACTCAAATGAAGTCCCTTGGCAAGGAGAATAATCAGGAGGGTGTATGCCTTTATACTCTTGCAAGGGTTTAGACAAGAATAACCATGAAACAAAAAGAAATAACAACGATATGCAGAAAATTTCTTAATAATTTTAAGAGATAGAAAGATAAACCCTTTTATACCAAGAATATTTCACTACAAAGAAAGAAAAATCATCCAAGAGAGATAACGTACCATTTTTCCACCAAGAGACAAGTACTAGCATCCAAAATTGCATAAGAGAGAGAAAGTGTGAATTGCCCAAGTAGGGATACAATTTCAGCTAAGAGAATATGTAACTCTCAAGTGTGATATGTCTAAAATGAAACTGGAAATGCCTTTATTTATACAATACCTTGTAAATAAAATTTGTCCACATACTTAGGGTAAAACACAAATTAGGGAGGCCGACCTCCTTAATTTTCCCCTTTACAAGTTATAATTCAATTTTACAAAAGAAGAAAGCCTTACATGATGAAATCATGTCGTTTAGGGGTGATGTTTTGGCATAATGAGAAAGTCATTGAGCTTCTTGAAGGAGACATTGGAAATCCAAAGGCCATATCTTCAAGTGCAAAGGTCTTCCTCCATCCAAACGTGTCAAGTCATAATCAAATCAGCCAACACCACCAAGCCCTAACCCTCCAAGTGTGGCATCATTCCCTAGAAGAGTAGAAAGTGGCCTCAAAAGGAAAACATTGGGGCTAAGAGGGATAGTGAGTTACCTCCATGGGATAATCAAGTGCCTCCAAAGACACCGTTCCTCTTCCAGGATTTTCGAAAGAGAGGGAGTGCATCATCCAACCTGTGGGATTCATGCCCCAAATGAAGGTCCAAGTGACATTGTGTCTTCATGATCAAACTTTCACCTGTCAAGGACTTGAAAATACAAACAAGTACGCCCTTCAAGGGTCCACAAGTCAAAATATCATTCCAAGTAAGTCATATCTAATGAAATATCCACCCAATAATGTGCATCAAATCCCCCCTTTTCAAAATAAACAAATGCTCAAAGACCTTATACAATTTTCCAAATTTAGATATGGGAGGGGTGTCATAGTGCCCTATTGGGTAAACCGATTCCTCAAGTAGGGGAAGTTCTAAAGGAGAAACCTCTCTATGCCATTTAGAGGATGTGAGGTGGATGGGTTTATACTTTTAGGCATGGGGTTTCATGACATACAAGGGACCGTATTGTCTCATTTATGGGAACCTTTTTTGAGTGATAGCCACATCCCTTTTCTCTTTTTGTTTTTAAGAAATAATTTTTCCAAACCATTTATTAGCCATCTAATTTGCATGTGTCACAAGTTGAAGACAATAAGGGGCACTAAAAAGGAAATGTATATCCCACATATTCTCTACCTTGGTTTGCATTCCTTTCCAAGTTGAAGTCAATAAGGGGCACTAAAAAGGAGATGCATAGCCCACAAACACTCTACCTTGGAAATTTTAAGCAATTGATTAGTTATTTATTTTATGGGTCCCTTACTTTTATTTTTTGAGAAGCATTTCATTGCTCTCAGGATCCCAGGGTGAGCCTTTATGGCATGATTTTCTTTCTAGGGTACCTCCAAGCCTAATGGATCCTTCTTCCAATGAAATGAGGTACATGCCTTTCTTGGGTCAATAAGACAGAAAACCTAAAAGGTTGGGAGACAGAAAGGAAGAAGTGATGGAAGGTGGAAAGTATGAGCATGAATGATATAATGACCCTTCAAGGAGACGCCCCGATAGAAACCATTTCCCTAAGGGTGGCCACTTACTAGGAAACCATGACATTCACCAAGGTGAAATAGGGAAAAAAGAATGATTTCCAAGAATTTTTTTTCAAAATCAAGAATTTATTCTTTGAAACATGTTCCAATGCTTGAATTATTAGAATGAAACTTACCACAATACTAGACTTGTTACTTCATGGATCAAGACCTGTTGTCCTCTATGATATAAGCTAGGTGTGGTGGATGTTGCTACCATCAATCAAATGGTGATGTGTAGTGAATGAAGGGATCTGTGTGTTGGAATGCCTCTCGGTAATCCATGTCTACAACCCAAGGGTCGCGAGACATGATATCCTTAGTTATCCCTAGAAATGGGGCATAATGTTTGGCTCCTACTTGGGGACATGTACTCACCATAGAGTGCATGAGAACCTAAACATATCCTAGTAAGAACTTTTCCTACACACACCGAAACAAAAAAAATATGGATATCTAGGGTGTTTCACTCACCCCTTGTCCATATAATAAAAAAATCAAAATTGCAACTATATATATATATATATATTCAAAAATTTCTAAACTAATCATGTAATATGATGAAAGCAATTATGAAATAATGAAAGTCCAAAAATGAAAAAAAAAGATATGACATGCTACTATAAGTAAATGCAACTAACTACCATGAGAAAGCAAATCCAAATGCATGAGAAAGCAAATGCAAATGCATGGGAAAGATAAGTTGTACAACCAATGCAACCACCTTATCACCATTTCATCAAGGTATCTCCCCATGTTCTTAATTATGTGATGCAACAAAGATAAGTGAAATACATAATAATCATGAGCAAAAATAAACATATAATCAATCATGAAATGAAGCTCATGGAGATGGGTTGGAGGGAGGAAATTCCACTGGAAAGAATATCCACAAGCCTGATCAATCCATCTCTGAAGAGGGCTACCATGTATACATGACAAATTGTATTCATCTTCACTTGAAGCATCACTTCTCCATTAAGGATGAGAGGAGATAAGAGATCCCAAGAAAATCTGATGATTTCCTAGAGAAGAGGAAATGAGGTAAGGGACGGCATCAGGTCCAACACAAAAATCTTTTCCCATACTTAAAATATGTTTCTTATTTATCTACAAACCCAAAAACCCAATATGAAAAAACATCCATTTGGTAGTGTGAGCCTTTGAGTACTCTGGGTGGACCATGACCTGGTGTCCATCAGAATCTGAGCATGAGGGTGGTCTAAATTCTTCATAGTACAAAACTGAATCCCCAAATGGATATGCATCACAAATCTTAAAGGATGATTGAAAGTAATCATGAGTATATTGCGACAAGTCATCCTCAAATGGATAGAATAAATCTGTGACCATATCATCATCGGGTTGCCAAATATATGTATCACCCACTTGTGAAAAACAATATTTTGAAAGAAACATTTATGCATTCTTTATCTGAAATGTGCCCTCGATGTTGTAGATGGGATCTCCATAAAAAATGAAACAAACCATTTCCCATATATGCCTCCCAATACATATAAATGTGTTTATGTTCTCATCAACCACATCCAAGGGTTCCTTCATAAAACCATCTGTATGACTGAAATTGACCACCTCTTTGTTTTCGTGTGTGGGAAGAAAAAAGGTTGGGGCTACTTCAAATGGATGATGTACTTCAGGAAAGTATTCTTTATATTCATGCGTGGGATGAGGTAAATACCATATAAATTCACCTTGATCAATTAGAAGAATAAATACACATGTCTCATCCTTATTCTCAACATGTTCTACTTCATTGGAAATATTATTTTTCTTCTTGGAAACTTTCTTGATGGACATGCTCCTCCAATGCCTCTCCATTACAAGGGGATTAATCCTTAATGCATAGTACTTCAACTGATTTTTCCTAAAAGTATTAGAGAAGGAACTCTTATTCTTCTCATCACTGTAGGCTTCCCCTCTAGTGGATGGTGCTTTTTCAAGATCCATCACTTCCTTGGACTTCTTCTGCTTTTCATGGGCCTGTTCTTTGACTTCTAGCTTCTTGATTGTCTTCTTGCAACTAACCACTCCACGAGGAAGGTAAGGTAGAAAGACTTCATTTTTTTCAATATATTCAAAAGAAGCCATCTTCAAGTCCTCAATCGGACCTAAAGAGAACCTTCTTTCCCGAAAGGCATTTTCAAGATCCCGAATGATATCTTCAAGTCACTAGGATTTTGATCCACAATGATTGATAAATTATCAGATGAGGATTATTTTAGAGGTTGGGCCCTTTGGGATGCATGCATGCTTGATCAAATTCATCTTCTTCTTATCGAAATATAGCAAGAAAAATTGTGTTTGAACATCAATCTAGGTTATCTCATACCAACTATTGTACTCAAAAAAATTGACAACATGTGTAACAACCGAATTGGGGTTACCATCAAACTTTGGGACGTCGTCCCATTCTTCTAGTAGGTATTCATCACATAGCTCCATGATTTTTCATTGGAGTCATTAGATGAGATTTGTGAAAGGCTCATAAAGAATGGGAAGGGAACTTCCCTCAAGTGGAGTTGCCAAGAAAGTTGTGGTTAAAGGATTTGGTATCAAATCTTGCCAAAGTGTTGTTAGGGATCAAAAGAGGATTCAAAATCCTCGCCAACATTGGCACCAAAATGTTATCGCACAATATATATATTGGGAAAAGCCAACCCACTCCACAAAAGTGTGACAACTATGGGAGTATCTACCCATTGTCACCCTAGATAGACACTCCCCTCGCTTTAGTGATGATGAAATCACCACAAGGGGGGAATCTCGATGAACCTAGGGGGGTTGATATGAAAAGTGATGTGATGATGAGTGAAACCCCTATAGTGCAAGTTTAGATATGAATAATGGCTTGGAAAAGAGTCTTGTGAAGGAGGAGATGGTTTCCAAGTGTTTTGTACCTGTAATACAATATTAACCCTACCTAGAACAAGACACATGATCATAAACCAAGCCTTATATAAAATGGAATCAAGAAATAATCCTTTCTATCCCAAATTGCAACAATATGGAAATATATAGATAAGAAAGTAAATATATTACTAGCTGCAAAATTAACCATCCAAAACATCAAATAATTATTGGGTTATCAAACCCTAAACATGTAGATAATATCCCAATACTTAAACACAAGTTTTGATGGAAAAATAAGGCTGAAAAAAGATGTTAACCAGAATATATTAGGGCAGCCTTGTGGCTGTAGCAAACCTTTTTTTACAGCGACAAATTATAGCTATTGAAATTCACAAGCAAGATACTCAAATGAAATCCCTTGACAAGGAGAATAATTAGCACTAATTACTTGCAATTTTCAACAGTAGAAAGAGTGATAAAAGATGATGAAAGAGTAAGTTTTCAACAACCCTAATGGTTGTATCAATTAATTTATAACAACAAGAGAATCACTTGGCTAAATAACAACTTGCATCTTAGACAATTGGAAAATCTCTATTTTCACGTATATCAATGCAATGATTTTAGATCTCCAATGAAAATGAGATTAGTTCCTTATTAATTGGGTTATGAGGTATCTTTTTGTAAGAGCTAGTTTTGTTACCTCCCTAGGTGTGTAATTATTTTTACTCCCTAGTGAAAACCAAACTAGCAAGGTAAATATAGGAGGGTGTAAGCCTTTTTACGCCTCCTAGCAACCTTTGCAAAGTGGCTTATCCAATACAAATGTAATAAATCTTGGTGGAGGATGTATTCCTTTATATTCCTCCAAGGGTTTAGACAATAATAACCATGAAACAAGAAGAAATAAGAGCAATATGCAGAAAATTCCTTACCAATTTCAAGAGATAGCAAGATAAACCCTTTTCTACCAAGAATATTTCACCACAAAGCAAGAATATGCATCCAAGAGAGATAGCGCACCACTTTTCCACCAAGAGACAAGTACTAGCATCCAAAATTGCATAAGAGAGAGAAATTGTGAATTTCCCAATTAGGGAGAAAATTTCATCCGAGAGAGTATGCAACTCTCAAGTGTGATATGTCTAAAATGAAAGTGACAAGGTCTTTATTTATATAAGAACTTGTAAACCATATTTTTCCACATACTGAGGGTAAAACACAAATTAGGGAGGCCGACCTCCTTAATTTGTCCCTTTACAATTTATAATTCAATTTTACAAAAGATGAAATCCATAAATGATGACGTCATGCCCTTTAGGGGTGAGGTTTTGACATAATGATCAAGTCATTGAGCTTCTTGAAGGATACCTTGGGCCTCCAAAGTCCATATATTCAAGTGAAAGGATATTCCTCCATCCAAACATGCCAAGTCATCATCAAATAATCTAATACCACCAAGCCCTAGCCCTCCAAGTGTGATGTCATTCCCTAGAAGGGTAGAAAGCGGCATCCAAAGGCAAATGTTGGGGCTAAGAAGGATAGTGAGTCACCTCCATGGGTTAATAAATTACCTCCAAAGGAAATTTCCCTCTTCTAGGATGTTCGAAAGAGAGGGGTTGCATCATCCAACCTTTGGGATTCATGCCCCAAATGAAGGTCCAAGTGACCTTGTGCCTTCACGATCAAACTTTCACTTGTCAAGGACCTACAAAGACAAACAATTACGTCCTCCAAGGGTCCACAATTCATAATATCATGCCATGTAATCCATATATAATAAAAGAACCACCCAAGTATGTGCATCAAATCCTCCATTTTCAAAATAAAGAAATGCTCAAAGACCTTATACAATTTTCTAAATTTAGATATGGGAGGCATGCCATAGTGCCCTATTGGGTAAACCAATTCCTCAAGTAGGGGATGTTCCCAAGAAGAAACCTCTCTAGGCCATGTAGTGGATGTGAGGTGGATGGGGTTATAATTTTAGGTATGGGTTTTCATGACATACAAGGGCTCATATTGTCTCATTTATGGGAACCTTTATTGAGGGATAGCCACATCTCTTTTCTCTTTTTGTTTTTAACACATAATTTTTCCAAACCCTTTATTATCCATCTACTTTGAATGTGTCACCAAGTTGAAGACAATAAGGGGAAATTAAAAGGAAATGCATAGCCCACATACGCTCTACCCTGGTTTGCATACCTTTCCAAGTTGAAGTAAAAAAGGGGCACTAAAAAGGAAACGCATAGCCCACAAATGCTAAACCTTGGAAAGTTTAAGCAATTGATTAATCATTTATTTTATGGGTCCCTTACTTTTATTTTTTGAGAAGTGTTTCGTTGCTCTCGGGATCCCAGGGTGAGCCTTTGTTGCATGATGTTCTTGCTAGGGAACCTCCGAGCCTAATGGCCCCTTTTTCCCATGAAATGAGGTACATGCCCTTCCTGGGTCAATAAGCCGAAAACCTAAAAAGGTTGGGAGACAGAAAATAAAAAGTGATGGAAGGTGGAAAGTATGAGTAGGATTGGTACGATGACCCTTCAAGGAGACCCCCTAGTAGCAACCCTTTCCATAAGGGTGGCCACTTACTAAGAAACCATGACAATCACCATGGTGAAATAGGGAAAAAGAATAATTTCCAAGAAAATGTTTTCAAAATCAAGAAAGGATTCTTTGCAACATGTTCAAATGATTGAATTATTAGAATCACACTTACCACAATACTGGACTTGTTACGTCATGTAGCAAGACCTGCCATCCTTTGTTATCCAAGCTAGGTGTGGTGGATGATGTTTCCATTGATTGGATGGTGATGTGTAGTGAATGAAGGGTTCTGTGTGCTGGGATTCCTCTTGAAACTCCATTTCTGTAACCTGGGGGTCTTGAGACATCATCTCCTTAGTTATCCCTATAAATGGGGGATAACATAGTGAAGTTGTGAAATTCTTAATATTTTAAAATGGAGGAGAATACATGAGCAAGTAATTTGAAAAGGACTTGTCATAGAATGGTATCTCTTTGTATATAAATATGCCTTATGTTATCTCTCCAGGAAACTCTCCTAGGCTGTAAGTCGGAGATGCTTGGTAACTAACTCTTTTTGGAAATATTTTCTTAATATTTGGTGTGGTTGTTGGATCAAGATGAATATATAGGGACTAGACTGAGTTTTCAAGACTGTCTAGGAATACAAAATCTCACAAGGCCTTCTAGCAATGCAGTCAGACAAGGTTTGATTAAATGGGGAAGAAAACAGCTATTGAACCAGATTATACTTCATACCAACAAGCACCATGGGTTTAATAACCAAGAAATAACTTATGATTATCAGCCAAAGCAATCAATCAGTGAGATGACAGTCACTTCAAACTGAATGAGCATCAACACAGAACTTTCACTCATAAGCTATCAGAGAACAGAGGAGAAAAATCTGACTACACAACTGAAGGAAGCTTGAATTTTTTTATAAAACAAGAATAAGTCTTTTCATTACAGTGGCAGCATCATAGAACCCAAAATCGAACCCTTTGGTTCATATTCTATTCTAATATTTATAGCATTACAAAATAGTTATAAGATCCTGAAAACATGGATCAAATCATCTAAAAATAGCAAGTCAAAATCTGTTGCAAAATAAGTGGGATGCTTCCTCAAAAGGAGGTCAATCCCTAATTTCTCTCTGTTGATTGTTGGTGCAGTGTAGAACAGCCTTCCAAGGCTACATGATGACTTTCAAATAGAGACTAGGTCGAATTTGCTGATGTGGCCAGGTGTCCTACTTTCTGTCTTAATTAAAACATGTCCATAACCTTTGAAATAACTCCTTTCTTCATAATATGTGAAAAATAACTGCTGTGCTGGACTTAATAATTCATTAGACCTTCATTGGAAAAGATCCCGAATCTTTTCATATCAAAAATCCTTGACCTGTGTAAAAACTCGTTCAATTCTGGACACACAGACTTTCGGTGGTTGTCTGGGAAGATTTCTGGGTGAGTTATCCACTGAAAGCACATCTTTCGGTGGTTAATGAATAGTCATCCTGTTCGCCTAAACCACCGAAAGTCAGAATTTCCAGCAAAAAATGCCTTTGGGAAAAATCAATTTTCTCAGCCGTGGAATGTCCATTTTGCATGTTCCAATAGTCGATCGACATCTACAGATCATAATATTTCCAATGGTGCAATCATATTTGGATTTAGATCTAGGAAAGCTATCGAAAATTTCCCTACAATATTAGGCATCTTTCCTTCAAAAATGCTGGTGCGTTTTTTAGTGCTAACATCTGGCTCCAACTGGGATGGATACCTCTCTGTGAGGTGTCCAAGAACCTAGTAGACCTTTTGGATTTAGTATTGGGCCATGGAGTCATTCAGCCTTTTCGGTGGTTAATGAGCACACACATGGGCTCGCCTAAACCACCAAAAACAGAAACTTACCCAAAAATCAAAACTTGATGAATCTCGATTACCTGTGCAAAAAGAATATCCCTCTGCTCTGTTCTGCACTTAATTTTCTTGGTGACTGATTGATTTATCCTATTTTATTTCCCTAACATGTGAATCTACCTAGGATTCACTTCTCATGTTGCGCATTATATGGTCAATGCGTGCAACCCAGTCTTGCACTCTATTGCAGCAGTTTCCCATAAAATCCTTCAGTTTAGAATAGTAGACATCCTTCAAGTGTAAATCTTCTTCCTGGAAAAGACCTACAAGAAAAGTTACATATGCAAAAGGAGGATAAAAATGAATGGTAACAGATATTTTTAAAGCCACAGATCTAGTAGCCAATGATGACCCCAGATGCTAGTAAGCCACGGCCAAATACATATGTGGTATTCGACAAAAACAATGCACAGATGTAGTTGTCTATATATATTTAGCCCCGCCAAAGTTGATGCACCCTTTGCAGCTTCGTCAACTCCAGATATGTTATCAGCAAGAAATGGAGGAGCTTCGGGCAAAAATTCAATGCCTGCCAAGTGCTGAATCCATTTAAATGGCCTTTGTGCTCTTTTCTCATGATATGCAAAGTTGAGACCTGAAGACAGTTTAGCTATCTGATGAGGAAGCTCAATCCCAGTGTTATCTGGAAACAAGTTTATAAGAAAATTGTTCTCACTACCTCCTCGCATACCATCAACCCCAACACAAACTACATACAGCTTTAGCAAGTATTCAAATTTCAGAGTGACCAATTTGCTAGGCTTTGTCCCACTAGTCAGTTCATCATCATAGACATGAACAATGACAGTAAGAAGGTGAACCGGTTGCATCCATATCCTCCTTGATCTGCACCTTTTCTGGATCGTGTATCAATACAACAACAACTTCAGATACAAAGCATTTTTAGATCTTCTGATATGTGCAGATAGCCTTCCAAGGCTCACAGATGTGCTTTGATCATGATATCCTAAAGATGAAGTTCGAGTTGGGTAATGTGTTTTCTGATCCCTGATATTTTTCCCTTTAAGAATGACCAAATATATTCAAAAAACTTCTTTTTGACTTTCTTCTTCAATATTAGTGTTTTAGAATTGGTTTGATCATTCATAATCATCCTATTCTAGAAGCTTTCACATCATTCCAACTTGAATATCTCGAATCTTGGAAAAATTTTGAATATTCTGGTTAAAACAGCTTTCTGTGGTTAACAGTATTTGGATTTAAGAACCTTATCCACTGAAACACTTCTTTTCAGTGGTTAGTGAGCACTGGAGGGCTCGCCTAAACCACCGAAAAATAGAAGTATTTCAAAAATCAAAATATCAAAATTTTGATTCCTTGCATGTTTGTAAATGACTTCGGGGCTTCTTAGATGAAGTTCCTTTCTCTCTGACTAAACTTGTAATCTCCTCCTGATGGGTTTAAACTTTCAACTCTCCTTCCTCGGGATCTTTGTGCAGATTATCTATTGGCTAAAATTCGTTTCACCCTTTTTGGATCAATGTTTGGGTCGAGCTCCATTGTCGATGACGATGTGGGCATTCCAATCTTTACTGCTTGCTAGAATGGTTATTCACCTTTGCAAACACTTTGAACTTCTGGCTCACTTTTGAACTGACCTGATACAATCATGAATTTCTCCTCCATAGAAGTCTCGATCACCATCACATATGTAAAAGAGTTGCTTAAAGCTCGATGGTCTTGGTTGGAACCTGATACAATTACTTAGCCGGCTTTGATTATTTGTGTCAAATGACTTCGAAAGGAGCTTCTGTTCATTTTTTGCATTGCTTGCATCTGTCCCGAGGTACTGAAGCACCTCCATTATCATCTTTTGAAAGATTGGAATTTACTTCCTTAGGTTGCTCTACTCCATCTTTTGAAGTAAAGGAAACAACATTAGAGGAAAATGAACAAGAGCAAGTAATTCGTTCAAAGGTTCTAGCCTTTCTGCAAAGAGTGTGTCAGGACTGCATTCCTCTAGCTACCGACTTGCTTCTTTCCCACCATGAAGGCCATCTCCTTGTGTTCCCCAAGTTAGAATAGCATCCAGAACCCTTTCCTCAGAGATCACTACCAAATGGGGGTGCTGCAAAAGCCATAATAATCACAACTAAAAATGTTTACTACATTTACCTATCTCTCCACATTACAGACTGTCATACTGATATTCTTTGATGAACTTCCTTTCCTTTCACCATAATTAAACACTTGAAACAAAGACCAGAATGCGATCTTGCCACCTCCACAAGAAACCAACCACTAAATAACTTCCCACTAACCAAAGCACTGCTCAATTGCGCCGCAATTTACCAGAGAAAAGAAGTACTGAATCACTCCCCAGGGCACACTCCTCTGACTCCCCCAATATATCCAACCCAGAAGTGGAAATAAACTTCTAACCAGACTAAGGAAAACTTGAAACCAACCAAACTCAGAAATAAGCTTGAATTGCTTACCAGAACACCGACAGTCAAATGACTACCCAAATAATTCCTACTGACAAACATAGGAAGCCATCCCGAAGTCAGACACCCTTAAGAACCCAGTAGCCAGACCAAAACAAATTGAAACACACCAGAGAGACTTCGAGCAGCTAGAGCGCTGAAAATACTCTCTATAGTGATGAAAATCTCCACTTGCCGAGACTAAACAACAATGTCACCTTACAATTCTTCTAGAAAATAAAGAACTTATCAACCAACTCAACTTCAAATTTGACGCTGAGGAAAAGAGTGCATGAATCCACTGCCAGATCCCAAAAATAAATCTGATCCTTATTGTACTGCATACAAGCTATGATTCAGGCTTTTGTTGTGTTGTGTGCAGGTTGCAAGTGCATGTGGAGCTGGAGCTGAAATTGTGCGCCTGTATGAGAGAATTTCGGATGTTTTCTCTACTTAATCAATACACGCAGACTCAGAGCATGATATAATGAACATTTAACCACATTCCCAATTAATTATGACATCAGAGCACTCATGATCATTCTCCATAAGATTCGCATACAATCTTAAATTGGTTATGACATAATCGCCCATGAAATTCTAAGCCATACTCAACTCAACGATGACTGACAGCCTGAGCATATAGAGGATTTTTAGGCAGAAAGTTCTCAACCAACTGCAAAAATGATCAAGAAGTCTTCACCAATAGTCGTGATCTTTGGCAGATAGCAATGATTAGTAGGCTCGCTTGACGTTTTGTGCGTGTGCGGAAACATGAGTTTTATAGATTTGAACATGGGAAAATCTTTCGGTGGCTAAGGACCTTCCTTTTATTACCATTTATGGCTAGGTTGAAGGCGTCTTCTACAGGTCCATTTACAAACCAGACAAGGCATTTCCGTATCCAACATCATTTGCACTTATCCAACCCTCAAATTGAGATAATGAAATGCAATATCCACAAACCTTTGAATTGATGCCAGTTCGCGGCATCATAAAATCTGAGGCTTTAACTACCAGTTTGAGAACAGAAATGTGCAAGGTCTCCACTTTGTTAAAACAACTGGTATTTTCCTGCATTCACTGAGCCACTTGGAAGATTTCTCGAAATGGTCTTTACATGCGAAAACTTGGGTCCTGGTGCACTAATAGAAGGCTCCTTCCATGACACAGAAGATCTACAAGGGTAAGATGTGCTACCTTGACCTGAAATATGTTCACTATAATAGTCTGAGGGCTTTGAATAGGATAAGGGTTCATTCTAATGTTGGTCCAGACGAGAATCTTTATCAAAAGAGTTATGTTCTTCCTTGATTTGTAACCTTGACTTTTGATCTAAGTTTCCAACTGAAACTTCCTGCTCAATGGAACATTCTTTTTCAGCATGCATACCTTTCTCCCTCATCTTCTGAACATCTTCTACCTCCCATTTGGTAATCTACTCCTCTAACTCAAGATGCTTGTTCTTTGTATTTGCTTTCCTCTGTTTGGCAGCTCCCCGGACATTTCACCAGGTCTGAACCAATTATCTCTAAATGCACCCTTTTCCCTATTTGACTCATATGTATTGTGGATATTTTGTCCTTTGTAATGAACATCTGACCCATAACCTCTTGAAGAGTTTGCAACCTGCCTCTCAAAAAATTGCTTGCCATTTAGAAGAGAAATCCCTATGGCTGTAGCGTTCTGCCCTGTTTCAGCTTTCACCATGAAAACTTAAAACCTGCCTGTAGACTGTTTGTTTATTCGACAACCAATAATTGAAAGGATCTAACTGCTCATATGGGGAGCTTATTTTTTATTTTTTTTGCCTATTCCTACACTAACACTTTACCCTGCTTCTTAATCACGTAAACTCATGCTTCCAATGAAGCCATGTAAGAAATTTATTTACAGGCATCATGCTAGATCTTGACTTGAACAACAATGGAAGCCATATCATGCAGATGAAAGGTTTGAGCAGATGAATAAGAGAATATTCTTCTGATCAAAATATCTTAATATTCATGCTGCTGATAGAATCCAAAAGATCGGCAATAGGATCTTCAAAATCATGAAAGAATACCTCTTTGAGTTGCTGCTTCAACTTACTGTGTTGTAGCTGCTCTTTGTTTCCTCCATAAAACTCACTGCTGAATGTAGACTGATTGAGTTCTGTTGAAGAAACATATGAACTGAATTTCTGATCTGAACCTTTCTGCTGCCCTTCCTGCAAATGTATGCTGCAATCTGTCTTTTTCAGCAAGTCTGGAAGATGTGGGCTGCTCATAACATATGCTGCTACAACATCAACACATTTGGGATCATGATTCAGCTGAAGATTAGACATTCCCTGCCAATCTGGAAATTGTAGGCTGTCCTCTTCAATCTCTACAGATCTGAAACTGTCACATGCAAATTTGTCAATCTGCTCAACATCTTCACAATTTTCAGAAGAAAAAATATGATCTTCATCACTACTTACAACAGTAGATGCGTTTGATATGATGTCAAAAGCATCACTAAGGTTATCATGAGGTGAATCATTGATCTCCTGATCATGATGAATAGTATTCACTTCAGCAGCATACTCTTCATGAAGATCATTAACCACAACATG
>SNQJ01S0051672.1:15988-42498 GCA_010110895.2 Picea sitchensis
AACCGATCTCTGATCTCTGAAATCTTCATGAGGAAGGTAGCAACGGTGTCTTCTTTTGTCATCTTGATATTTTGAAGCTGGCCCTTCAATGTAAGAGCTCTGAGGGTGTTGTTACTGTCAAACATATTCTTCAATGCTTCATACATCTCATAAGTTGTCTTCAGGTTGGCAATACGAGGTAGGAGATGATCTCTTACTGAATAGATGATTATCTTCCTTGCCTTAACGTCATCTTCCTTCCATTCTTCCTTCTCTTCATCGATAGTTGTTTCTGGTATAGTCTTTTGTATCACACTCAATAGGTCATCCTCTTCCAGGGTGATCTGTAGTCTTGACTTCCAGGAACTGAAGTTGCTTGATCCATCAAGCCTATCTTCCACCAAGGTTATGTTCCTCATGGTTTGCAGATTCTTCCACAAACCCTTAGCAACTAGGCTAGGAAACCTAACGGCTATGCTATCAACCTTAGGTTTTGTTGGACTTACGACTGCCAACAATAAGCCTTGAAAGTCATAAGAACACTGGTAATCTTGAAAACTCCTTCAATGAGCTGCAAAAACCCTAAAACCAAAATTCTGTAGAAAATTGCGGAACCCTAGAAACCCTAGGGCCAAAAATCCAAAATTCTCGGAATTGCAATCTGAAAGTTGTTGGAGGTGCGTTGAAGGCCAAATTTAACCCCAACGTTTCAGTGTAGAGTGATGAAACAACCAAAAAGGAGAGGGTCGTACCTTTTTTTTGGAAACCCTAGGAGGGCCGTACAGTTCTACAGAAGAGAGGACGACTGGCTTTGAAAGCTTGTGCAATGGCTCTTTAAAGTCCTAAGCTCTGATACCATGTTGAATTTTCACTATGCTAGGCTCAAGAATGAGGTTTATTTCATTTAGCATGTACTTGAACCATAAACAAATGCAACTACACCATACACAAGTGCTGCAATAACCAAGATCACAAGAAGAATTACCATGCATAAGATACACGAGATTTATTCTGGAAACCATTCTACTCGAGGGAAGAAAACCCAACAATCCTTTGCTATATTCTCAAGAGAAGATCCCCCAACCATAAACCCTAATGCACACAAGAGGGTGCTTCTACAATCTTGAAACTAGCGCCCAAGAGAGGTGTGCACTTCGGCCTTAAAGGCACTTGCTGAAATTTCCAAATGACAAGTGACAAGTGTGAGAGTGTGTGTTTCCTCAATGGAGAAATCACCTCTATTTATACAAGACCAGACACACCAATAGGTGTGTCTATTGGCACAACAGGGCTGACCTCAATAACTCAAAAATATAATTAATTATTACAATAAACCTTAATTATCTTTCACATATGGTGGGGTCGACTTGTACTCTTTACACCATAGTTAGGGTTACAAGTAAATCTTACACTTAGACAATATAGCAAGGGATCCACATGTCCACTAGTGCTCAACCACTAGGGACACCCACCTGTGCTCAGCCACATGGACGTCATACTCAACAGATCTCTATCTCAACCGAGTCCACAGGAGAATTATTTGGAGTACCATCTCAAGCCTGACTCAACTGAGTCCACAAGATTTCAAAGGCAGGAGACCACATCGACTCAACTCTCACAGAGGAGAACGACACACCCATCACATGGGCATACCCAACACTAGGGCACGACTCAACTCAGTCTAGAGGAAAACGATACACTCATCACATGGGCACACCCAACAATGGGCTCTCTCACAAGTCAAATCAACTTAGTCACATAGGAGAACATATCTTGGAGAATGTCACACGCCGCTGCAATCATCAACAAGCTCTTTCTTGGAAACTTCCTTTTGTTTTTAAATCTCTCAGTGCATCTTCACTAAACACTCCTTTCAAATTTGATTTGAAAATATATGCAATGTACTCTTCAATATTTTCATATCCGTTCTTGGGGATCCTTATATTTAGCGTTGGATCATTCAATAGATTTCCTTTTTATTCTCTTTAGATTGTCACTAAATTGAACCATTGTAGAGTCCCCTAGTTGACTATCAAAGTGTCTCCATTCACTTTGAACCAATTCTGTAAACTTTGGGTCCTTCAACCAATGAGAGTTGAATTTGAAGGGGCCAAGAGGTTTGGGGATACCTCACCCACTTGCAAAAAAATATGGACATGATCATATGAACCCACCCCCCCTTTTATTACTCCACGTTGGCTTCATTTCTACGGGGCCTAAGTCACACAACCCCTCTTCATCAATCTTATGAAGCAAAAATTCAGCCAATGGATCCATCCTAAATTCACTCTAAACTTCACCTTGTCTCAAGATTAAATTCATGTCCCTACCCACTATCACATTCTCCCTCCTTAATGCCATATCTCCCAAAAATACCTCTCGAAAATCTTCTTTAGCGAGGAAAGATTCATAAACATTAATGCCATTAAAAATTGAATCAGTCTCTAGATAGAATAATTCTATACAAATCAATGTTACATTTATCGTTATCGGGAATTTATCATCGGGGGTTCAAAATTGAAGTTATCGGCAATATCGGGAAAAATATTGGAAATTATTGGGAAACTTGAAAAAATACAAAAAAAAAAATATTTCAATTTTTTAAACTCATAAAGCAGCATCAACATCAAACAAACACATTGTTACATAAATATGAAAACTAAACTTATATATAAGATGTATAAGATGTCAAATGGTACATTAGACATTGATACTAAAATATGATATTCACCCTTGAATCATAAGTCCTGACAGGATAATACAAAATCACATCCAAACAAAAATAAATGATCTTATGAAATGACTCATGGCAATGAAAAAAACGGATTTCCCCTTGTTTGCTTGATGGAAAATGCTCACAATATCCTCAAAACTCAAACCAATGTTTTAAAACTTAGAATTAGACTCAGATTGACTTGAACCGATCTGATTTCAATGACTTGGTTTACTAAAAAATACACAAAATATTTAAATTTTAATGAAAAATTTATATTTTAAACATTCCAAACCATGATTCTAAAAAATTATTGAAATTTCGAAAGAAAACATTATGAATAAATGAGCAAGATCATTTAAATGACAAACAATGCTCCACCATCACTTATATTGGGATCTTGATCATTAGTATCACCCTTTGCCTCTTGTCTAACCTTTGCCTCTACCTTGGTCCTCTAGGAACATCAGTCAACACCGCCCTATTTTTATGAAACCGGCTAATCTAAGCCTTATAATATGGTAGAAAAAGCTTAACATGCTTAATCAATGATTTTTGTTTGAGTTAAAGGTACATTTTTGCTAAGGCCACGACATAAGAGTTCAACAATGAATATCACCAACATCAAGGTACATAAAGGGCTTGGTGCTCTTGATTAAATGCTAATCACATACCCTCATACATGATATAATCCAATGAAAATGTTGCAATCCTACCAATCTTGAAATTCTGAAAACTCTTAAGTCTGCTGAATTTTGAATGGGATACAAATTTCTACTTTCTCCATATGAAGTCCGATGATGTTGGAACCACTCTCAAACATCCTGAAACAATTAATGGTTGTTAAAAATTTAAGTAAAAGGATAAAAAGGAAAGATAAAGGAATTTAACATTACCATTAGTTGCCAACATTTTTGGTCAAACTGCGTGAGACAAAACTCACTTTTGCAAAATGAGGGTTAAAAGACCAAGATTCTAGTTAATAAGGTGATATTGATGCAAACATGGCAATAATTTTCAATTTATCACGATAAATTCAAATTATTGAAATTATTGCAATTATTTCAGGCAATATTATTGTTGAGGTTAGTTTTGGCGATATTATCAGGATAAGTGCAACACTGATACAAATAATAGAATGAAGAAATGAACATTTTTTGAGTTGTAGAGTCTTATACCAACCTACCACTAAACTTGTTGATCTCCCTTCAGAACTAAGGGCTTCAAAGCTCCACCAAGAAAAAATAGCCAATAAAAGATCTTTTGCTTGATGGCTTCAAGGATCGTCCTCTGAATCAACATAGCCTCTGGATTATTAGTTGAAACCAAACACTTAAAGGAGTAAACCAACCTACCTCTTGCTTGAGAGAGTAATTCCTTATGGGATTTTGAAGCCTTTCCATTCTTTTTGTTTGAAAATCCTTAGGTGGGATATTTTGCCCTTATATAAACCTATCTACCTCATTTTCCTCATCCACCTCATAAATAAGATCTAAGTCGACAAGAGGGGGCCCTCTTGTGTAGATTTTTTCTTTTTCATATATAAGCCCTTTTTTATCACATCCATAATGGCTAGAGGTTTATATCTAGTAGATAGAGTTTTTCCCTCTCGATTTCCTTCTACCCTTCTTAATGCCCCTTCATCTACATCCTTCACCCATCTTTTTTATACTAGAGGACATAACCTTTGCTCTAGCAAATATCTTGTAATTGTTTTCCAAAAAAATGGAAGAAGGCTCATAAAAAATAGACTTACCTTTCATAAATGTAGATCTAACCGTCATTCCTTCAACACCTTCTCAATGTAAGTCTTCTCGCTCCACTAACACCACCTATGTTTCAACAATATCCTCATCATCAAGTAAATCCTTCTTAGGGTAAGTTCTCTTTAAATGGCCATACAAATGACATATATAGCACTTGAAGTGGTTCTTCACGTAATATATCTCTTTGTGATATGAACTATTCCCCACTTGAATGTCGATACCTTTTCGGTAAGCCATCGTCGATATTCATCTCCATGCATATCTTGGCCATGGAAGTCCAACCAGGAAATGAGTTTTCTCATTTATATCCAACATCCTTCCCAATTTATTACTAATTAGTGTTGAGGCCTTCTTCGACCACAACTTTTTTAGAGCAATGTATGAATAATAATAGTCAATTAGATATTAGATATAAGCATTTAATAAAGACATTTTGACTTTAGGTTATATTATGTTTTTATATTTATTTCACCTTTGAGTTTTATCCCACATTCATAAAGTGGATTGACTCGACTAATATGTAACCCTTTATAAGGAGGCTTTCACTCCATTTATATATGCAATATAGAGAACTCTCTCAAGTAATCTTGGTTTCCTTGACGTGTTTAATTTCCATTTTATTGTGATATGGCATCATAGCCATGGAATCTGTGAGAGTGTGAAGACCTAGAGACTATTGTTGGTAGAGATGGATCGAGGGATCGTTAGCTAACACAGCAAAGAGCCAAAAGGGTTTTGGATCAATGAAAACTAGGAATCTATTGCACCCAAGGAAAGACAAATCACCAAAGTGAAAACGTGTGTGTGTGGTATGTAAGTGATTGGGGGGCCATACATGTATGTGTTAATGTTTATGCCATTATTATAGTTCTTTGCATTTCATTAGATAAGAGCATAATAAGAACAAGATCACTGAGAAATACACATTCACAAGAGACACAACATTTATCACAGGAAACCCTCTGGGGAAGAAACCCAACAAAACTTCCTTATCATAAATAGCTTATACAATGTTCAAGAGATAACTCAAACCAATCTGAGAAAGTCCTCCCCAAAGAGATCGCCACTCTTCTTCTCCTCTCTCTAATTGGTAATTGCGACTTGCCTCATAAGATAATGAGCAAGTGAGTTGTGTGTTTGAAATTGAGGTGCTAGCCTCTTGTTTATATCAATTTGGCACGTGTGAACTGGGGTGTATTTTCATTGGCAGGGTTGAATTCTTAAAATACAGAAAGTCCTCCCCAAGAGATGCGCCACTCTTCTTCTCCTCTCTCTAATTGGTAATTGCAGCTTGCCTCATAAGATAATGAGCAAGTGAGTTGTGTGTTTGAAGTGAGGTGCTAGCCTCTTATTTATATCAGACTGGCACGTGTGAAAGGTCACAACTGGCAGGGCTGACCTCTTACTCTGGGTGGGTAAACCCACCTTTAATTAATTCTGGGTCTTCCATTATAACTGCTGGGGCCGACTTCTTATTTTGTCCTTTGTAATTGTCCGATGACCAATCCGTAAAAGGGGATTTGGTCCTTATACAATTACCGACATGATTAATCCTCAATGGGGATTAATCCAATAACAATAACAATAATAATGACATGATTAATCCTCAATGGGGATTTAATCCAATAATAAAAAATAATAAGAATGCTCTTCGCAGTTACATTATTTCAACAATATGGATTGGTTGTAATACCTAAAATTGGACTGTACTGATGCTGATAGAGAGTTTTTTCTTCTCGAAATCAAAGTGTACGACCTATTTTGGACAACCAATTAGTGAAGTTTCTCATTTTTCACTACAATACAGATGAATTTGAAGCATATTGAAGTTGTTCTTTCCTGTATTGCTACCTAGATTTGTAGATCAAAAAGATTCAATTTCTAATTTGGTGATTTTCAGTAGTTCCAAGGAGAAACTATAAATAAATCTACACGTTTTTTAGCGATACATGGTTGTTATAGGGGTTTACAACCATTATCGAGGTGCTCTTACTCCTTGATTGCAAATTGAGGGAGGGAAGAAGATGAATTTATAGGATTCTACTATATTTTAGTATACCTTTATGCATTATTTTTTTACGCATAGCAATGGGCTCTCTACCTAGCATCATGTTGGAAGGTAGCCAAAGATTATTTAGTAAGAACAACAATACATGGAAGCAACATATGGTGGCCATATTCAAGTTCAAGTGTTTGGTTGATATCATCTTAGGTAAAGAAACTCAACCAACAACTGCAGGTAGAGTCTAGGGAAAGTATGATGAGCAAGACCAATAAATAATAATGCTAATTAAGTTGTCCGTGACGGATGAAATGCTTCATGAATTTTAGACATGGAAGATTTCAACAATGATTTGGAAACATTTGCAAGAATTAAATGAAACTTCGGACAAGGACAAAGACTTCTTCCTGAATAATACGTTGTTTTCATTTACGATGGATAAGAATGCATCATTGCAAGAGAATTTACTCAAGACCAAGAATATTAGAGAATAATTGACTCCCCTTGATTAGAAAATGGAAGAGGAGGACATGGCTATCACATTGAAAAGTTTACCATATGCTTATGAGCACTTTATAGAAACCTTGAACATCATCACTTTGAATGTTGACCTAAAGATTGAAGAGCCATGTAATAAGCTCTTATAGTAGGACATATGGAATAAAACATTTATGAGTAGCAGTGAGATAGAGGGTACAAGACAAGCCTTTGTAGTGAATGTTAATGGCAAAGGCAAGTGGACAAAGAAGAAAGGGCAATGGAATGGTGAGGATGCAACTAAGAATCTGAAGAACATCACATGTCATTACTATGGCAAGGAGGGCCATATGAAGAATTATTGTAGAAGGAAGTTGGTTAATCAGAAAAACAACTAGGGAGGGCCTCAATAGATGGCACATGTCACTGAACATATAAAGGAGGAGGATTCAATCTTCTATGGATTTTGGCCAAGAGACAAGCACATCAGTTCAAGTCAAATGCTTGGCACATAGATTTTGGTGCATCATGGCACTTCACCAACAAACAAGATTGGTTCTTGGAGTACATCGCTTGTGAATTTGTCATCTATTCAGTGATTTTTCAGTGGCAAGGAAGAGTTCAAGGTAGTAGGCAAAGGGAATATGCAGATTTCTTTGGATGAAAATTGTTGATTTTCCTTAATGTGTATTGCGTGCCAAGAATGGAGCATAATTCAACTCTAAGTTAGCCAGATTATGGGACATTTCCCCCATCTACATGTCATATTTAGCAATCAAAAGTGTTACATGGTTGACAAAGAGACCAAGAATATTTCTCTTGGTGTGGAAGATCATGGATTGTTGAGATTGGTTGACACTAGACATGTTAGGGATCATGAAATGGTAGCCAAGAGTGCATCAAACATTATTACACTTTGGCATCGACGACATGGGAACTTGAATTTGACCTACCTCTCTCAGTGGGATCAAGAGAAATTGGTAGATGGACTTCTTGGCATCCAACAATAGATACACAATGTTTTCAAAGCTTTCCAAGTCAAGAAGCAACACAACTCCTTTTGATGAAGCTCGAGCTTGGAGAGCAAAGAGAGTCCTTTAGTTGGTTCATGCATATGCTTGTAGACTAATGAAAATAGTATCTATCAACGGTATCAGGTATTTTTTTTCTTTTTGTTGATGACTACAGTAGAAAAATGTGGGTTTATTTTCTGAAATTGAAACAATGTGTTTAATGAATTTCAAAATTTTGGAGCATTAGTAGAAAAAGATTCAAGTTGTCACAGTACTGCTCTAAATTTTGACAATGGAAAATATTTTTATTCAAAAGACTTAAACAACTTTTGTGTTAAACATGGTAGAAAGAGACAATTCACTACACCCTACACTCCACAACAAAATGGAGTGGTTGAGAGGTGAAACCACACTATCATAGAGATGGCTTAGTGTATGAAGGAAAACAAGTACGTTCCATTTAGGTTTTGGGCCGAGGCAATGTTTGCAATAGTATATCCAATGAATGCATCTCCAATGAAGGTAATGAAGTAAAAGACCCCAGAAGAAGCATGGTCTAGTAGGAAGCCCAAAGTTATTCGTGTCAAATTTTTGGTTTGGTTGCCTATGCTTGGATTCTAGAACAAAAAAAACCAAATTAGACCCCAAGAGAAAGACATTGATGCTCACATGGTACAAAAGCTATGATAAAGTGTATAGGTTGGTTGAATGCGACGACAACACAATGAGCTTAAAAAACGATGTTGCGATTGATGAAGAATTTGGGTCTTTCACGACTTCTCTAAGGATCCAAATTACTAAAGAGTAGAAAATTGTGGATAAGGGTTCAAGTGTCAAGCTTCAAGTTGCTCCCCTTATAGCAGGGTAGGGTTCTGTGCATGAGAAGTCTCAAATGGCAATAATTTCTCTTTTTCGAGACTTTGATGAAGAGAGTCCAACACAACATTTTGATGTAGACAACCCAAATAAACATTTGGATGACACGTGTATAAGTATCCCAAGTCATGATGACATCATTGATTTGGATGAGGAGGATCCCAAGAAAAGGCCAAAGTGGTGGCACAACACCATTTATGATATTCTCTTGGGTGAAATGATTGAGGGATGATCATCGAGAGGCAAGAGAAAGAAGAAACCTGACAATGTTCAACTTTGCTCATATGACAATATTTCGGGAGTTTTTGAGCCACAAGTGTTCAAGGTGGAAAAAGGGAGAAATGAATGGGAGAGGGCCACAACAATTGAACATGAGAGTCTGATGAAAAATCAGACTTGGGAACTCATAGACCTTCCACCAGGGAAGAAGTTCATTGGTTGCAATTGGGTGTGCAAGGTCAAGGGAAAGGTGGATGACACACTTGACAAGTACAAGGCATGGTTAGTTGCAAAAGGGTTTTCACAATAAGAGGGCATTGATTACAAGGAGACCTTTGCTCCTATAAAATGATGAGCACCATTTGATTAGTTCTAGCCATGGCAACATAGTTTGGCTGGAAGGTCCATCAGATGGACATGAAGAGTGCCTAATGGAGATTTGGAGGAAGAAATTTACATGTGCCAACGACATGGTTTGCAAGTTCCAAGGAAGGAGCATATTGTTTGTAGACTGAAGGAAGCTCTATATATCCTAAAACAGGCACCTAGGGCATGGTACACAAAAATCAATAGGTATTTGGGTGAATAGGGGTTCTAGCAGAGTCCTTCAAATTCCAATATGTACCTCAAAAGCATAGGTAATGATACCATGGAAAAGCATTATTATAGGATGTGAGGCACATGCTATAGAACAAATTAAATCTAATCAAAGTAAAGCTTTTGACATGACCAATCTAGGCCTCCTACATTTTGATCTAGGTGTAGAAGTTTGGAAAACATGTAGTAGATCTTTTTTCTTACAAACAAAATATGCCAATAGCTTGCTTCACAAGTTTAGAATGATATATTGCAAAATCTTGTCTACAACTATGCAAAAAAGGTTGAATATTTTAGCCAAGACTGACTCTAAGACAATTAATGACTCAATCTATAGGCAACTAGTGGGGAGCTTAATATAGTTTACAACCATTAGGCTTGATTTGAACTACATTGTGAACTTAATATCAAGATTCATGACAACACCAAAAGCAAAACATTGGACTATAACGAAGAGGGTGTTGAGATATGTGAAAGGGACACTCAACTTTGGCATTTTGTACAACAGAAGCAAAGACCTTGGGCTATGTGGATATACCGATTTAGATTGGGCAGGTTTTGTAGATAACAAAAAATCCACTTCTCGGTAAATTGTTAGCCTTGGCACAGGTGTAGTCACATGGGCCAACAAGAAGCAACATGCGGTAGCCCTTTCATCAACTGAAGAAAAATATCAAGCAACAACGAAAGGAGCTTGTGTGATAGTTTGGCTCAGAAGGATGCTTTTAGACATGCATATGCATTAGACATAGTTGGCACCATTGCTCCATGACGATCATTGGAGTGCTCAAGCTAGCCAAGAATCTAGTCTTCCATGAGCATAACAAGTGTGCCAAAATCCATTGTCACTTTATCAGACAACTTGTAGAGGATGGATCTATTGAGTTGCAGTGTTTCTCAGTAGAGGACAAAGTGTAGGCATTGTAACCAGTGTTGATTTTGTAGCTTTAGGAGGTATTCCCATAAGAGGCCAAGGTGTCAGGCATGTGGGAATCTTCGTTGGCACCAGATTAGCTTTTTGATTTGGTGAAAACCCCCTTGGATTTGAGTGGGGGCTTCATGGGTTTGGTGATGGGATTTGTGGGCTTGTGTTGGGGCTTCACACCCACAAGGAAAGCCTAATTTGATGTTGACTTGTGGAGGGGCTTCTATGGTGACCCCCAAGGATTGTATATAAAGGAGAGAGGTCATTATGACATATCATTGTATCATCATAGAATAATGGAGTTAGAATAAGTGAGTCTGCACTTGTGCTAGGAGGCTTTGTGATTTCAACAAAGGGGATTTTTTCTAGGATGGAAAATCTGGCCTAAGGTTGAGGACTCTCTCTTTTATGTTCTTGGAAGGGAAAGGCACACCTCGCATATGGGAGAGAGAGACAACCTCAAAATGAAGATATTGTACGAAGTGGACCAAGCCGTACGAAGTGTTCGTACATTTTTTCGCACGTACGCGGGTTGTAGTGGGAACAATCACGTATGTACGTGGGTTGTTGAAGGAACAGTCACGTACATCTGCACAAGCTCTTCTAGGCAGGGGTAGGCCCGTACAAGCTGACGTCAGGTGACCTCAACAAGTCGTACAGGTGGTCTACAATAGATTTGTGGACAAATGATATTTCTAGAATGTTGTTGAGGTTTGGTTTCTTGTTTGTATATTGGAAGACAAGGATGTCCTCGGATTTGGTAATTTTGAGAAGACTAGTTTTGTCCTTGTATTTAGTAACTTTGAGAGGATTGGTTTTAGTCCTCAGATTTGGAGAATTGGATAAAGTTACAGAACAAAAATATTGTGTCTCTTGTGTATTGATGATTCATCTCTGATCTCATTGTATGTTCCGATGTGCTAAAAGAAGTTAGGCATCTCAGTGTGTTTATGTTTACAATTCAATTGGGTTAATTGTGTATAACTGTGAAAACAATAGACCAGACCTGAGGTGCAATAAAATCTAACATGGTATGGAAGCTTGGGATTTGAAGAGAAGGGGATCATCTTGAGACACCTTGTTGGCTACATCACTCGAAGAGTGTTGTACTTGTTCTTGTTCTTGTTCCGAACAGGTCAATATGGTGAATACATTGAAGCTTGAGGATACGTTGGAATGGGAAACAAAATTTTGGGCTTGAAAGGCAAGGGTTCTCCTTCTGTTGGAAGAGAATGACCTCAAGGAGTATGTTGAGGATGTAGTTGTAACTCCTATAGATCCACATGAGTTGACAACTTACAAGAAGAAGGAAGTGAAGACCAAGCAGGTATTGCTAGAGTTCGTGAAGGACCACTTGATTCCTCACATTGTCGAGAAAGCAACTGCCAAGGATATGTATGATGCTTTGGTGGGTCTTTACCAAAACAAGAATATTGGCATGATGTTGCACTTGAAACATCAACTTCAGATTGCCAGGACAACTAGTGAAGACACAATTATCAGTTATCTTATGAAGATTACTCAGATCCGAGATCAACTCACAGCTATTGGTGAGGCAGTGCAAGATGCTGAGTTGGTGAATGTATCATTGAGAGGTCTTCCCAGGTCCTGGGAACCATTTTTGCAAGGGATCTGTGTGCGAGACAGGTTACGAGACTTTGACAGATTATGGACTAATTGTATCCAAGAGGAGACCTGGTTAACATCCGAGGATGATATGGATGGTGTGGTGAAGAGTAGCAGTGATGAGAACCAAGCCTTTGTAACCCACACTAGAAAGGGCAGAAGGGGTTCTCTAAACAAAAGAGGTCTTTTAGGGAGAAATCCTTCTCTCGAGAGAGAAGCATCTCCATAGTTGAGACGAAAGAAGGATCTTAGTAAGATCAAATGTTATGAGTGTCATGACTTTGGTCATTATGCTTCATAGTGTCCACACTGGAAGGGAAGAGGAAGAAGGCAACATGCATCAACAACAGAGGTTGATAAGGTTGCAGATAGGTTCCAGAGGGAGGTCTTGTTGGTCTTCAACCTTTCAGGTACTGTCTCCACTAGGGAGAGATGGTTGGTGGATAACAGAGCATCTTGCCATATGACAGGTGCTAGAGAGTTGTTTGATACTCACATAGACCGGCTTAGACTTATGTGTGGAGCTTAGTACGAGAGCCAAGCATTTAGTACGAGGATACGCCACCGTATCGTTTCAATTGGAGTGAGGAGAGATATTGAGGGTATCGAATGTGTTGTGGGCTCTAGAACTTAGGAGAGGTGTCCTCTCAGTCTTAGAGATTGAGAGGAAGGGCTATCATGTATTTTTTTGAGATGGATAGGTATTGCTTGTGCCCAAACGATCTAGCTTCAAACTAATAGTGGTTCTTGGAGTTAGGGAGGGAAACCTATATAGGTTGAGGGGCCAACCTATGAGTGTTGTGACTAGCAGGAGTAGAGAGACATATGAGGAGGAGCAGGTGGCTCCAGGAGTGGTGAGGCAAGTGACTCTACCAGTGGTACAAGCTCAGATAGAGCTAGAGTTCAAGGGGAGTCAGCCCTCAGGATCCAGGAGGGAGGAGAAACCTCCCAGGACTGTGTAGAGGACAATGGACTGGGAGCAGATGGCACCAAGGGATGTGCAGACTTGGAGGGAATCAAGTTTTAGGAGGAGCATGCGATCTCAAAGTGAGCCTGATCTCAAGGAGAGTTAGTTGATTCAAAGGGAGAGATGGTCATCCAGAGGGAGTTCCCCCTTAGGTTCAACTAGGAGAGAGACATTTTCCAGGATTGATAGAATGGTGTCATGAGTGGAGGAGGCCAAACATGAGCTTCAGAGGCAGGAGGCTTTTAGGAAATATGAGACATCCATGGAGGACCCGTGTATTTCAACAGGTTATGCTACTGTGATAGAGGAGGCCAGACAGGAGCTTCAGAGGCAGGAGACTTCTAGGGCATGTGAGACATGTATGGAATATACATGTGTTTTAGCAGTATGTGCTACATTGACCGAGGATGAAACCAGTTAGACAAATTTTTCCTTAGTGACCGAGGATGTGGCCAATTAGACATATTTTGCCTTAGTGACCATGGATGCAACCAACCAGCAGCCAGTTAGACAGACTGTACATCTGGATGTGTTCCAGTGACCAAGGATGCGGCTAGCTAGACAGATGTGACAGAGTTCACAGAACCATTTGCTGTAATGACAAAGGGAGTAGCTAGTTTGGACTATCAGAGTACAAATGAGGAAGCAGACCACCCTGGATTTGGGAGAGAGATGCTTCTAGTACTAGAGGTACATCCAACTAATGGTGGATGGGATACCTCCCTCACTAAGAGGGAGTGTTGATTTTGTAGCTTCGGGAGGTATTCCCACAAGAGGCCAAGGTGTCAGGCATGTGGGAATCTTCGTTGGCACCGGATTAACTTTTTGGTTTGGTGAAAACCCCCTTGGATTTGAGTGGGGGATTCATGGGTTTGGTGATGGGATTTATGGGCTTGTGTTGGGGCTTCATACCCACAAGGAAAGCCTAATTTGATGTTGACTTGTGGAGGGGCTTCTATGATGACCCCCAAGGATTGTATATAAAGGATAGAGGTCATTGTGACATCTCATTATATCATCATAGAGGAATGAAGTTAGCATAAGTAAGTTTGCACTTGTGTTGAGAGGCTTGGTGACTTCAACAAAGGGAAAATTTGGGTGGAAAATCTAGCCTAAGGTTGAGGACTCTCTATTTTTTGTTCTTGGCAGGGAAAGGCACACCTTGCGTGTGGGAGAGAGAGAGACAACCTCAGAAGGAAGATATTGTACAAAGTGGAGCGAGTCGTATGAAGTGTTTGTACAATTTTTCGCATGTACGCTGGTTGTAGTGGGAACAATCACGTACGTACATAGGTTGTTGAAGGAACAATCGCCTAAATCCGTACAATATCTTCTAGGTAGGGGCAGGTCATACAAGTTGACATCAATTGACCTCAACATGTCGTACAAGTGGTCTGCAACAGATTTATGGACATAGGAGATTTCCAAAATATTGTTGAGGTTTGGTTTCTTGTTTGTATATTGGAGGACAAGGTTGTCCTCAGATTTGGTAATTTTGAGAGGACTAATTATGTCCTCATATTTGGTAACTTTGAGAGGACTGGTTTTGGTCCTTAGATTTAGAGAATTGGATAAAGTTACAGAACTTAAATATTGAGTCTCTTGTGTATTGATGATTCATCTCTGATCTCATTGTATGTTCCATTGTGCTAAAAGAAGTTAGGCAACTCAATGTGTCTATGTTTACAGTTCAATTGGGTTAATTGTGTATAACTGTGAAAACAATATACCAGACATGAGGTGCAGTAAAATCTAACAACCAAGTCTTTATATCCTAACAAATATCTGAAATTTTGAGATAAGCTTGGTGTAGTTAGTAGATTGACTATTAAGGGAGGGTGTTAGAGCAATGTCTGAATAATAATAATCAATCATTAGATATAGACATTTAATAAAAACATTTCGACTTGAGGTTATATGATCTTTTTATGTTTATTTCACCTTTGAGTTCTATCCCACATTCCTAAAATGGATTGACTCGACTAGTATGTAATCCTTTATAAGATGACTTTCACTCCATTTATATAAGCAATATAGAGAACTCTCTCAAGTAATCTTTGTTTCCTTTTTGTTCAATTTCTGTGTTATCGTGATAAACTCTAGAGGGAGAGAATGCAATTTTACCTGCAAACACTAAATGTCTTCACTTTCTCGCATAGGGTCAAACAAATGTGTCCAGATCTTGAGGGATAAGATGGAGCTATCCCAGTACCATTTCCCCAACACAATGTTTTCCTTATCCTTTGCAGGTTGAAACACAAAGGTGATCCAACCTTTAGCAAGTAGATGGAAAGTAGGAGTATAACCCAATTGTTGTTCTACACACCCTCTTATTCCACATACTCATGGATTTTTGCGTAATAAGTCTACCATGGAATTTTCCAATTAACACCATGGCTTGATAGAGCTGCACATGCTCAATCATAATGTCTTGCTCCATGACTAACTTCGCCCCTTATGACTTCAACTTAACACATCTCAGTTTCTTTTTCTTCTTAGTTAGACCATGCGAAGCACAATTCAAAATCTCCTCCTCTTTGTCCCTTATCCCCAACTTTCAACAAGATATGCACGATTCATTCCTCAACTTTACCTTCCTTTACATTTCCCTTTGAACTCGAGACCACCATAGTTGACAAAATACGAGAACTTTCCATGGCTTCATGGGTGGATGTGGAAATGAAGTCAACTTGTCATTCTCATCAATAAACACCAACTCCACGTTGACCGGAATCTCCTCTCACCTTGTACTACTAGGAAGCTTAGCATCGAGACAAGGCCTAGTAGGGATCTTGACCCCCTCATCATCCCCTGACTCATTAATGAGTAACCAAACACCTCCCTCTTCTATAACTTGGTACCTCTAGGGTTTTGGATATGAGGAATCTTCATTCACATGCCCCCTTCAAACCATTCACTACATTATCACCCGTCATGATTAGACCTCAAGCACTCCTCCCCTTCTTAGCATGAAAACCTAGGATAACTGAGCAAGCCTAAATAGATACTTCTATATGTAAACTTTCTAACTCTCTACCCCCAATAGCTTAACAACCCCATAATCTATAAAAGGCCTACATTATTAAACTAGAACCTATACTTGGCACCTCCATTAACAAACCCTAACCTTCCATCCTTTCATAAATTTAGTACCATATCCTCTACCCAAACCTCTACATACACCCAAACATACTATAAATTAACATCAATCATATTCATATTAACAATTGACTTATTTTTTATGGATTTTTTTAACATTAATTTAATTACATCAATCATATTTATATTAATAATTCATTTATTTTTTATGGTTTTTTTTTTCTTTTTTTTTTTCTTTTATTTGGTAACTTTGTACTATTTATTTTAGATATTTAAGTGAATGAAATAATTTGGTTTATTAGAGTGCAATCATAGCTCAAGCTTATGCTATTTTAATTGTTTAAGAGGTGTTGATGGTCCAACCCTCAAATAATTTGAAAAGTTGTGTCATATGGAAAATAAGTAAAAGATACTATTGATAAGTGCAGTGTGGATATGTGGATCTACACTTTGAGGTCCTTTCTTGGGCACGCAGTTTTGGCCAATCTTTTAGACACTGATTTTACTCAGTTATTGTTGTATTTTTTTTTATGTTTTTTTACCCATGATTGGGGAGTGCTTCATGCACCTGTAAAATGTAATTTGGTTCTCTTTCGATGAATAAAATTATGAATTTTTCCAAGGAAAAAAAAAACAATTTAGAATTCGAGTGTCAGTGAATTAAAGATTTTGAAATAATGATATGTGAATCGTTTTGCTATTGTAAGATAAAACATAACCCCCCAAATAAATTTTGAGAGTTATCAAAGCTATAAATTCTAGTACCAATGATCATTTCCAAGAGGCTTTGTCAATGACATATCTATACACATACACATTATTGTAAATAAATAAAACACAACCCCACAAAATAGGCTTTGAGAGTTATCGAAGTTAGAAATTTTGGTAGCCATAGTCATTTCCAAGAGCCTTTGTCAACACCATATCTATACACACACATTGTCTGTTGGGATGTGGTCTAGTAACAACTTGGAGTGGTTGTTGCGAGGATACCAAGTTCAAATCCAAGTGGGCATGCTCTTGCCTTGTGGTGAATTGTGAAGATTGGTGCCTTATCCATTGCAACATTGCCTAGTTAAAATGATTAATTATGTTGGTTGTCATGTTTGTTCGTATTCTTGTGAGTAACATAGTTAATTTGTTGCATCGAGAAAAGGAAAGTGTGGTGTGCAACCCTATATGGATGAGATGTGTAACATAACACAATGCTAATAAATTAAAATGAAGAAAAGTCGAGGTGTGTAATGTAAAATTGAGATTAAAAAAACAACTATAATAGTCATGATAATAATAATAATAATTATAAAGTATGTGAAAATGAAATAAAAATGACCATAATAATTAATAAAATAATATTTTGATAAATAAATAATATAAATCCATCATAACTCTCGATCTTTTAAGCATCAGGAAGTTTGTGTCTCGTTTTCTTTTTGATCCCTTTGTTAATTTAATAGATTTGGAGTTAAGATGGATCTTAATTAATGTAATCGAGTTGACTTAGTATTAATGCTCACAATCTCATTAATAAAAAAGGCTTGAGATGTGGCACATTTTTCTTGGGGTTTTAGTGCATTGCCATGTTTCCCTTTAAATTAAAAAATAAATACACAAATATGCCAAATTTACTTCTAAGTTTTAACATATGTTTATCTTGGAAAATTTTGGAAAGGATAATGAATACTTTTTGTTCATAACAATTATTTGAGAGTTAAGTGTATAATTTTGGAATAACAAACATATGCACCATAATGGAGTTTATCCCTCATATTTTTTTGATAATTTTAATATGTTTTAATAAATTTTATTATGGACTATTTAAAATTTCAATCGGTCCTTTCACACCTTTGTGTTCATCACAAATTTATCTCTTCTATATATTGAAAAAAAATGGGAAAATAATGTTGCTTGAAAGAGGATTTAATGTTGAGTTTATTGATATCAAGTCTGCCCCCTAATGTGCAAGATTTGTAGGGTTTCAACCTCTTCGAAGTTGAAGTTGCATGAAAACTATTACAAAAGGGGGTTAGATGGGTTGGTTTGAAAATCCTCTATCGAAGGTTAAAATCCCTTGATCAAGGGTTGATGAACTTATGTGCAAGAATTTCAAATTTATGTGACCAAGGGTTTAAAGGCACTTAATCGAGGGTTAAGAAATGCTTGAATGAGGGTTAATAAATACTCGAACCAAGTTTTAATGTGTTCATGTAATACCCTCAATCAAGGGTCTATGCAGGTCCTTTGTTGAGGGTCCACAATGTCCAAAAGAACAACCAGACATGGATACAATTTATTCTAACAAAAAAAAATCTTAAATACGAAAACAAGTAATTTACCAAAATAACCCTAGGAATGTTTTGAATGCATAATTATTGTGCATAGTAATAATTACATTTGACTAAGAAATAATTCTACATTTTGACATGGGGAATAAAGAAAAATGTCCAACAAGATATAATTGTGCATGATTAGATGATGATGAATTGCAAGAGAAGGCTAAACATAGAATGAGAAATAAAGAAGCACCTTTGAGAAAAGAGACCTTACAAGATGACATTGCCATGCATGAACAACTAAGCCCACTTAAGCATTTAAGTAATGTTGGTATTTATACCATCGGGGATTCTTCATAGAAACCCACTGGCTAGTGTTCAGGGCAACTTATTGGCTAAACTTTAGAGCAATTGATTGAAGAGTCTTTAGGGCAACCACTTGAAGATAATATTGGTAATTTATAGTTGTGTTCTCCAAATCAAAATTAAAATCCATAGGGCTTATTCCAATTCCAAATTTGTTAGTATTTTTAATCTTTTAAAACTTATATACATGTAAATTTGATTGGACTATGTAGGGATGATATCTAACCAAAAATAGTGGGAGCCTTTTACCTCTACGGTTTCAAGACTAGTTGAAGTTGTAGTGGTTTTCAAATTGGTAGAAACTTTTCAAAGAATTTGGATGCAAATGAAAATCAAGAATTTGGGTCATGGATTCTTGATCGAACAATGATAGAACATGTATCTGACATAGTTAAATAATTTTTGAGAAAAAATCAATGATTGCACAGCCTCAATTATTACATGGATTGGTAAAGTGCAAAAAATTGAGAGACAACAAAGTGGTTGGGTTCTTGATCTACTAATCATGTAAAGACACATGAGAATGTATTAGAAACATATCCAAAGCATTCACTTCCTTTGGAAAACACAAAAAAAAATGATATCTAGGTTGCTCGCAAAACAATAACAACAACAATTTTCGTTGCATTAGAAACTTTGAGAAGTCAATTCCTAAACAAAATCAAATTTGCTCTGCGTTTCAAGAAAAATCACTATAAAGACATACTAAAATCAGGGTTGCTTAGACAAAATGACGATGTTATTTGTTGGGCTCTTATTTTTAGGGAGTCATATTCATACATACTTGTAAATGATGTTAGAGCTAGGGTGGTATGCTTTTGGGAAACCAATTATTGTGCTATACTTGATCACAAGCGTGTTTTGCAACAACAATTATCTAGAGATGTGTATGAAGAGTATTCTAAGCAAGTATTGGAGATGGCCCAAATTGAATAGTTTGAGATTTTTCAAGAAAGAAACCCTGAGTGAAGGTAAGGTCCTGAAAGGTAAATCATGATCTCTTCTCAGGAAGATAAGGTCATGGCCCTACCTGGGCTAGCTCTATGAAGGTAAGGTCCCGGAAGGTAAATCTGAAGCTCTGCTTAGGCAAGTAAGGTCTCGATCTTATGTGAGCTAACTCTGTGAAGATAAGGGTATTTGATTCATCAACCATTTATTCAAGATCCTTACCTTCATAGAGCTCATACCTACCTTTCATTTCTTCTTGAAGTCTAACTATTTGAGGGAATAAATCAAGGGCTAGGACCTTGTACAAGTTCTCAATCACTGCACGAGATGAACTTGGGTTTGGTGAACCAAAGTTGGCCCTAGATGTAATAAGACTCCCAATTACAACACACAATCATATATCAAGGTGCTTCCCGCTTGTTGTTTGCTAGAACGACGTGAACCAATTGGAACTTGAGGGTCCTCACCAATGAGGGTACCCTTGAGTTCCTTGAATCAATTAATAAATATGGAGAAAGGGACATAAGGAACTACCCGTATTATTGGGGACATGGAATAAGATTCATATGTGTAATTCCAGTGTTGATAATATTAAAGATATAAGGCTTACTATGTAATAAAGTCACTTTATGACTTTAGAATATGTTAATCTTCATTTTTTGTGTAAAGCAATCTATCCCACATTCATAAGTGGAAATGATTTGCTTAATGAAAAATGATATATAAGGAGGTAAAATCCTTTGTAATAAGTGAATCAGTTATTCATTGATAATATCATATGGTGTTATTGTGAGTATCTTTCTTTGAGGTTAGTTATGCAGCAACAAAAGCTATGGTAGATACGAATGCAAAATACTACAATATTTAAAGGGAAAACAATATAGTGGGTATTCAACCTTTGTGGGAGGATCTAGGAAATCACAATGGTGAGAAGTGGATAATTCGACTAAATAAGGTTGTCTCAGACAGGTTTTGGGAAGACTTGGTACTAGCATCCTCCAGGATACGTTCTCCTCTGTGAATGAGTTGAGTCGACCTGAGAGGGAACCCACTATTGGGCATACCCACACGATGGGGAATCGTTCTCCTCTGTGTGTGAGTTGAGTCATCCCCTAGTGGTTGGGGCATCGTTCTCCTCTGTGAGATTTGAGTCGTCCCCCAATGGTTGGGTGTGCCCATGTGATGGGTGTATCGTTCTCCTCTGTGTAGAGAGTTGAGACGATGTGGTACTCCAGATGATTATGTTGAGTATGACGTCCATGTGGCTGAGCAGAGGTGGATGTGTCCCTAGTGGCTGAGCACTGGTGGACATGTGGATCCCTTTCCATATTATCTAAGTGTAAGATTTGCTTGTAACCCTAATTGTGATGTAAAGGGTACAAGTTGTCCCCACCATATGTGAAATATAATTAATGTTCATTGTTATAATTTATTATTTTCTAAGTTATTGAGGTCAGCCATGTTGTGCCAATATACACACCTTTTTCTGTGTCTAGTCTAGTATAAATAAAGGTGATTTCCCCTTTGAGGAAACACACTCACACATGTAATTTTGGAATTTCAGCAAGTACACTTTAAGGGATGAAGTGCACAAGTTTCAAGGTTGTAGAGCACCCTCTTGTGTGCATTAGGGTTTTATGGTTGGGGGATATTCTCTTGAGAATATAACAAAGGATTGTTGGGTTTTCTTCCCTTGAGTTGAAGGGTTTCCCAAGATATTTCTTGTGTTCTTGTGCATGGTACTTCTTCTTGTGATCTTGGTTATTCCAACACTTGTATATGGTGTAGCTGCATTTGTTTATGGTTCAAGTAAATGCTAAAATGAAATAAACCTCATGCTTGAGCCTAACATAGTGAAAATTCAACACTAGCACTAATTGGTAGGAGATCAGTTAGATTATGGTGACTATGTTTGTGGTATTGTATTAAGTGTTCTTAAGGGAAAGGTCAAATATAGACAAGATATAGCGAGTGTAGCCATGATTGAAGATCCACTAGATGTTGATGGTGGGGAAGAATCTACTAAATAAAAGGGATTTTATGCATTTTAGGAAGCTCACACTTTGAAAATAGGAAGGGATTTGGTAACAACTCAAAATGGATTGTTGACCAATTAGTTCAAAAGTTGTGGATCTAGGGAAAGATCCCTCATTAGTTGGAGAGACATGCATGTGGGTCACACTCTACTAGTGAGGTTACATGCCATGTATGTGGATTTTTGTACAATAATTGACTTCAGGAGATTCGTGATTTGGGAGTTCAAGGAGGTGGAATCCAAGAACTTGGGAATTCAACTCAACAACTACATCGTTACGACGATTATGAGGCAACTTGATGGAGCTCAAACTAGTCGAGTAATTGTGTTTAAAGAAGAAGCTTCTAAAGGATGTTATTGATGTTTAGTGGTAAGTTTATGTGTTTTACATTCAATATATGTATTTGATTTCAGTTTGTTTCAACATTGTATGCCCCATGGGGGGGTATTAGAGATATAAGGCTTACTATGTAGTAAAGTCAATTTATGACTTTAGAATATGTTAATGTTCATTTTTTGTGTAAAGCAATCTATCCCACATTCATAAGTGGAAATGATTTGCTTAATGAACAATGATATATCAGGTAAACTCCTTTGTAATAAGTGCACCAGATATTCATTGATAATATCATATGGTGTTATTGTGAGTATCCTTCTTTGAGCTTAGTTATGTGACTGAACCTTATCTAAGGTTTCCTCATTTAGTGATCTAGCTCATTTCATAATAGATAAAAAAATTCATCTCCGATGCTCCATAGTTTTTTGAAAATAGGAAAAAGGAGTATTTGAAGGAGGTTATTGTTGATGTTTGGTAGCTGTGGGAGGAACTTTCCCTCCTAGATGACCTTTCTTAGATGCATAGAAGATTCTGGAAGCAAGATATCCATTGGATAGATGTTGAAACACCCCATAAGAGAAGTTGACCCTCAAGAATTAGAATAATGAAGTGGCACCTTTCTAGAGAAGAAGTTGACCCAGTCTAGTGGCCAGGAAAACTATAAATAGAGGACATCTTGGCTCATTTGTTCACTCACTCACACTCTCTCATCCACCCAGAAGCAAGGCACAAATTTGGAGAAGGTGCATCAACTGAAGTGACTCAGTTTCTTCTTGTTCAGTTTTTTGGTACTCTCTCTTGTGCACTACTCCTTGAGGAGGTGCGCTATCGTGGTATATAGTTGTTGTTGCAACTGTGGTGGTGTTTCTGGTTGTACTATCCTTTGAGCTAGGGTTTATCTGCTTTGGACTTGCTTTGTTAAAAAAATCTATCTAAGAAAGGTTGTTGGGTTTTTCCCCCATTTGGGGTTTTCCTAGGATAATTCTCTTGTGTTCTTTTGTATCTGTTATGGTGATATTGCTCAGTATATTTTAATGTTAAAGAAGTAAAAGAACACTAGTGCTCTATAAGTAAAGAAACACTAACAGGTTATGGGCTCACTCCACCCTATTGCTACGCAATAATCCTTGTCAAGCTCGTTGAGGACTAACCCCAAAAGCTTTGGGATTTTTCTTTACATAGAGAAGTGTGCCCTACCCTAGCGCACCCCCTAAAACCCTCAGATTGTAGTTTGGCGAAGTTTGGAAAATTCAAAGTTTTTCCAGTGTTGGGGTTTTTGCCAGTGAAAATGTCAACCAACATGAGAGTTGAAGATAAATTGGATGGAGCAGATAACTTCAGATCCTGGAAGCACAAATTTCTCCTCATTCTAGAAGAGAATGATCTATTGGATTAGGTAATAAAAACACTTCAAGAACTTGAAAATGAAGAAGCAAAAGTGAAGTTCAAAAAGAATAAGGTCAAGGCCAAGAGGATCTTGACAGATTCAATAAAGGATCATCTTATACCTAATGTATCAGAACTGAAGTCACTGAAGGAGATGTTTGATGCCATAACTAGACTCTACGAAAGTAAGAATACCATTTGAAAGCTTACTTTAAGGCATCAGCTCCGAAACGTGACAATAAACAAGTCAGAAACAATATCCAACTACTTTATGAGGACCTCGCATATCAAGGACTAGCTAGTAGCCATCGGAGATCCAATATAATATGTTGAACTTGTGACTACCACACTAAATGGATTTACCTCCTCTTGGGACCCATTTTTTCAAGGGATTTGCACCATAAGAAGATTTCCCAAATTCGACAAGCTATGGGCATATTGCACCCAAGAGGAATCCAAGTTGATATCCAAGTCACAGAAAACAAACGATGAAGAAAATCAAGCTCTTGATGCCCAAGTGAAGAAGAGGAAGGAAAGGGAAGAAGGCATCCCAAGGAAGTCTAAGGTTCAATGCTACACCTGTAAGAAAATGGGACATTATGCCTCACAATGTCCTCACAAACATGAAAAGGGAAAGAAGAAGAAGCACCATGCACATGTAGCTGATGTTGAAGAACACAAATCAAAGGATGAAGAATTTGTATTTGTTTCAACACTCAAGGGAACCATCACTTAAGGAAGTGACACTTGGCTCATTGACAATGGTGCTTCCAAGCACATGACCGGATTCAGAAATTCTCTCTCCAACCTAACGAAAAAGGACTCTTCTCTTCAAGTGGTGCTTGGGGATGATTCCAAGCATGCAATCAAAGGCGTTGGAGAAGCCTCCCTACAACTTGATTAAGGTAATCCTCTTTCAATTAAAGATATTATGTTTGTACAAGGCTTGAAGAAGAATATTCTTTCCATTTTTTCTTTAGAAGATAAAGGATTTAGGGTAGCTTTTGTGGATGGCCAAGTTCTTCTATGGCCTAAGAATTCAAGCAAGGATAAAGCTACCGTGATTGGTGTCCGAGAGGGAGGATTGTACAAATTGAAGGGACACCAAGAACAAGCCCTTGTACACAACAGTGTTAGCTCCAGTGAGCTATGACACTAAAGACTTGCTCACATAAACTATAGAGAACTACCAATATTGAGCAACATGGTTACAGGTCTACTAGGAATCCAGGTAGATCATGATGGAGTATGCAAAGTTTTCTCTCTTGACAATAATGTCAAGGGAAGCTTCACCAACAGTGATAGCAGGTCCTGTTAAAATTTCGGTATGCTCGTTTAACCATAGACAATGTCACATCATTGTCACCCAACCATAGGCATTCACATACGCCACCCTCGAGCACACTAACCTTTACTTAGAATAATTCTGGCAAGCCTACTCCAGAACCAAGAGATAAACCCTAGTTGCTAATGACAACAACAACTCAAGACAAGTAGAGCACTCCTTCTCCAAGGGTAGCGCACAAGAGAGAGAGTATCCATATCCACAAGACAAGTATCATACACAACTGCAGCAGCTGCAGTTGCACTACTCTCTCAAACTTGTGCTATACTTAGCAAGAATATCACCAAGAGTATCACCAAGAGAATCACCAAGAATATCACTTGATAGCGCTAGAGAGAGACCAAGACCAAGAGATGACCATACACCCTTATTCCTCCTTGCAGCTGCAACTGTAGCTCTCCACAAGACTTGTGCTCTAACTAGTTATCCAAATGAGCTAAAATATCTTATTTATATTAATTTGTCCAGTGACTTTTCTGGTTGGGCCGACCTAACTTTCTGGTAATTATATTTTGTGTTTATCTTTTTCCTGTGGAGCTGACTTGTATTTATAGAAGATAATATTCTAATATTATTTATTTTGCTAGGTTGACTTGTCTTCTAGGGTTTCCACACATATGTTTAATGGTTCACTTGCTTCTAGAATATTCTATTCTAAGTCATAGGTTACACATGGAGATTAATACTTCCCGCAACTACCAAAACATCAACACCCCCTCTTAGCTAGGGATGTATTAACTAAGATGTTCTTCATGTAGTGGTCTCAAACACATCCATCCATCTCACATGGCATGGGAAAGACTCACATGGTTTTGAAGACTAGTCTACAGGTAGCATCACCATAGCCACATAGGCTATCATATGATCAAACATATCATGTAACAAGTATCACCATCATAGCTGCATATTATCCATCTAGTTGGAAAACACCTCCAACACTATTGGTTGGCCCTCTAGCTAGTAACCTCCGATGCTACTGATTGACACTTTAACCAGGAGTCATTTCCGACACTACAGGTCGACATCTAGTTCATATAGAACTAGTAACTCGTTAGCTCACTTAGAATCTGACTCAAAAATTTAACACTGCCTCTAAGGAAGATATTCCTCTTGGCAAGATCATCATCACTGCTTCTGCGCTTCTGCACACCTCGGCTATTGTCTTATTGAATTTCACAAATCCATACATCATAAGGAGTTTTGCACTTTCACTGGAGTAGCGTACCAACCTTTGTTGGAGTAGCATACCAACCTGCATTGGGGTAACAAACCAGCCTGCATTGGAGTAACATAACAACCTGCGTTGGGGTAACATACCAATCTGCATTGGAGTAGCATACCAACCTGCGCTAGGGTATCTCCCACTACTGGGAATCACATCAATTCTCGCTACTGGGGAATACATCAATTCTCACTACCGGAGAAAAACATTTGGACCACTCCAAGATTTTCCTTGACAGAGGTTTGGTCAACATATCTGCTACCTATTCGTCAATAGCAATATACTGGAGCAAGTGTCTCATCGTAGTCTTCTCCCTCTTGCTAGGAGAATCCTCTCATC